>JAQIXG010002309.1:0-18099 GCA_034700105.1 Oconnorella tubifera | reverse complement strand
TTATACTGTAAATTCTATATTTATTTTGTAATGTCAATTTGCATTGCTATATTTTGTTAATAAACTCATCTTTATTTAAAAAATCGTCAATTTATATTTTAAAGGAATAACCCCTCCCCCTCCCATACCTTTTTAAAATCCTGGCTTCCCACACTGGATTTTGACTGCCTCAAAAGACAATAAAAAGTAGGCTATTATTGATAAGTATGGTATTACTACACAAAAGTGTTTTCCCCGTGTGCTAATTCTTAACCTTAAATATACAGCAATCTACAAAATGAATTTCTACAACAATTAATAATCATTGTTGATAAAAACCAGTTCCAGATTTGATTAATCAATGCTGTAATAGATATAGATCTATTCTTGTTTATTGATAATAATTATCTAAAATTTAATATAAATTAAGCTTCAATCTAGCAATTTAATCACAGCGATCCTCTATATATAGATTTAAATCAATTTATTCTTTTAGAGTAGAGGTGTGAAGTGCTTTAATTTTGGTGTGAAAATTAAGATAAATTTGATAACAAAATCTCTATGTGTAGTCTCGTTAAACGATAAAATTCTGAAACAGGACTGAGTTTAATCAATTTATTTCATATTGCTCAATGCGTTTAAAAATACGTGAGTTGCAACTATTAATCACTAGATGCTAAAATTTTATATTATTATACAATACGATATGATAATTATTAGTATCGCATCGTTATTGTTAGGGTTTTTATTATCATTATCAACAGTCTATTAAAAGTCTTGGTTAAAAGTTTCATCAGTTTTCATCAGTTTTTTTAAAATCTAAACTGAGTGTAATAATTAACTATATAATTATATTTTTATAATTATATTTTTTAACCGAATAGAATTTTCTGTAAAAATTACTTCATTACTGAATTGCATCATTTTCTTTATACAGTAATAAAAAGTAAACTAATTAAAAATAAAAATAATAAAAGTAGACTCATTAAACATGAATAATTAGAAAAGTTGAATAATACCATTGAATTTAAATACTATCAGATAATTGTAACCTTGGCACGCGTTTACATTTCTAGGTTAATCATTTTAATTTAAAACAAAATAATATCTAACAGTATATATTTAAATTCCTCTGGTCGTTCGTCCGCGTAATTAATCATCACAATCTAATTAAAAAAGTCAAAGCAATTAAGATTCGTTTAATTAATTATCAAATAGATTCAAGTGGTCTATTTTAAATGAGTAGATTTTAATTTCTAGATGCAAATCCAATGTCAAAAGTGAGTTTATAAAGAGATAGCTAAAACTAATATCGTATTCGGTTTTCAATATACGAGTATACAAAGTACTTCTAATTAAAATCTTCTGTGGGTCTATCATCCTATGCATTGATTACATCCATTTTTATAATTATTCCCATATTTCTTATTCAGCCATTGTCATAATAGGACTGTATAGTTGAATTTTGAACCTAATATTGACCATGTTTTTAGAGAATAATTATTTTCATCGAATGAATTAAAGAGGTAATGGCCTACTATAGTTCTTATAATTACACTTTATTTTCTTATTACTAGGTAGGCCTACTAATTGTAACTATTAAACAATTAAAATGGATATAAATATACACATAAATACTTCACTTTGTTTCATCTTTATATATGAGTTTGTATGGTTGCGTATACGTAGGACCATATTGAATCATTTTTGTTGACTGTCAATTTAAAGTAATTTACAATCAAGATGAACATTTGAATGACTTAACTGTTACTGACTGTTGGCTTATGTTATTCATATTGTATTTCTTGTTTCATACATTTCTGCTATTTGCGAATCAAATTCATATGGCTCTATATTATTCCGCTCCTGGTCTATTTCATATTTTATTTTTACAATTAGGCTTGTGTGGACAACGTGTTCGACTATCGCACGGCCCTTCTGTTCTCCATTGAGACTCAGCACACGATCGGGTACGGGTCCCGAGCGATCACTGAGGAATGCTGGTACGCTATCATCGTCCTGATGGCCCAATGCTGTCTGGGAACGTTCGTGCAGACTCTCATTACTGGTATCATGTTCGCCAAGATATCACGTCCAAAGGTTTCAAGAAAGTTTTTGTTAATTTACTGGTTGTATGAATTCTATAATAAGAAATCAAGGATTTTGTTATTAATAATTAAAATATAATTAATAGTTAAAATATAGGTCTAATAAGAACATTAATTTGACTTGAAGGTTCTTAATATTCTAAAATATTAGATCTAAAATATTTCTATGATTTCTTTTCGTACTTAGTTTTAGCTCAATTTGAAAGAATTATGATATAGTTTGTAGATTTCAAATATAGGCCTACCTAAACACATATTTGAAAAAATAAATTGAATTTACAGTTTTCAAAAATTGAAAACTGTAAATTTTTCTTAACTTAAAACTTGTTTTAAGTTTTCAAAAATTACATCGTTTATAGCTTTACCATGGATGGGCCTTGGTGTATTGACTTCAGTCTATACTAATTTATTATGTGTCTAGCTGTTTTAATTTAGCATAATTTATCAATGCTTAGTAGGCTATCTACTTCTCTATCGTTGGGTTTTAGTTTTGTCACAATATCTTTGTATTCTTTTCAAAATCAACTGTACAATTTCTCAACCCTAAGTACTATTATGCTACAACATTCTAAGATATTCAATGAAATAAAAATCCAATTTAAAATTTAGCAAGCTAACACTTGCCAAGGTTTTCTTCTTTATTCAAACTGTATAAATAAAAATTTGATTTGAATATTGTCAATTTGAAACTTATATACAACTACAGGGTCGTTCCCAAACCATCATGTTCAGTGAAAAGGCCGTCATCTGTCAACGAGACGATGAATACTATCTTCTCTTTCGCGTCGGGGACATGCGCAAGTCGCACATCATAGGCACCTCTATTCGTGCCCTTCTCGTCAAAAACAGAATGACCAGGGAAGGAGAGTCTATTCCCCTCTGTCAGTACCCCCTAGCCCTCGAGACGGAGACGAGTAGGGCGGACTGTTTTGTCTTTCTTGTATGGCCTGTGACTGTGGTGCATAAGATTGACTCGACGAGTCCGCTGTGGGATATGTCTGCGGCTAAAATGTATCAGGAACATTTTGAGATTATTGTTATGTTGGAAGGGACGATTGAATCTACTGGGATGCTAACTCAGGTTATTTCTTACTTGTGGATATTATAGTATTGGAAATTTAAATTAGAGTGAATTTTACTTTAAAAATCTTCACTGTTTTTGTTGTACTGAGAAATGAACCCTTTTATATTCTGTGTTAGGCCTACTTTCAGTAGTTCGATTTCATGTGAATAGAATTTCATGAATTTTTTGGATTTAACAGCTTTAATATAAGTTTTATTTAGAAATATTAAGAACTTTTATGAGCATTTCTTAAAAAACCAAATATAAGCTGCGTTTTAAAAAGATGTTAGTGCATATTACAGTGTCACTGTTACAAGTTTTTACTTCAGTTTATGATGCTATTATATATTTTTTTTACTTATAACTGTATATACTAACACCAGTGTTTTATTGAAATATTTTTAGGTCCGTACTTCGTATATTCCATCTGAGGTCTGTTGGGGGGAAAGGCTTGTTCCACTTCTCACTTTCCAACTGGAAAACGGTCGATATGAAATAGACTATCAACAGGTAAAGGCGCGCGAATGCAATTTTCAGATTTTTATCAAATTTATAAAACCAAGATCTAAGTTTATATCATGTAAAAATATTATACACACAGGCAGATAAAGGTAATAGAAATATAGTTTAAAATATCAATTCTGAAAGGTTTAAAAATGATATAGTAAAAGATATTTGGAATATCAAGACAAATTTGAAACTGAATACAAATAATGTTGATTTACTTGATGTATGCAGATTATAGAAACTGTTAGAATATGAATTTGGTATACAATGTATGCCTATACGCTTGAATTTTATCTGTTTATATACTCACAGCTTAAATTATATACTTTTTCTCAATATTCACATCTCAAATTATGTCATTTTTCTCAATATCCACATCTCAAATTACATAATTTTTCGCAATCTTCCTCGCATTTTTTCTTGCGTAGTTTCACAACACCGTACCAATGATGAAAATGAGTGAACTCAGCGCCAAGGAATCCCACGAAGCCTCTGTCACGTTAGAGGGCGCTCACAAGGACCATCGTACAGGCGAGCTAGACTACCCGGTCAGCTTCACATCAAACGCTCGAGCAAAGGAAGGTCGTAAACCCGTCTATGGAATCTTTGGCCGACAAGAAAACCCAGACGGAACTAAAACCAAAACCAGACGAAAGAAATCAAATCATCTACCCGTTAATTCTGGAAACGATTCTCTCCAATCTTTGGCCACTGTTGACGATCCAACGGAATTGGCCGGAAAATTCGAACGAACGCACAATCGCGGAAGTCGTAAAAGTCGATCATTTCGCTCGAAGCGGAAACTCAGCCAATCAACGCTGGAGAGGAATTCGAGATTCCGGAAATCGAACAGTGCGGAGAGACCTCAGCGTTCTAACATCGTACAAACGGTGGATGGAATAACGACGAGAACGAGAACGGAAAGACTGCGCCATATTTCCACGAGCGATATCGAAACGGTGGAAAAATTTCTTGAGAACGAATCGCGGCAGAACAGAGATAATAAACTGAAAAACTGGAAGAAGAAATTTGATAAGAGTTTGTGGAAAACTGGGAAAGTTGTGGAGGAACAAGGGATGAACGAATTAAGTACGAAAGAAAACAGCTCCGCGAGTGTTTCCGAGAATTCAGTTGTGAAACCGATAACCCCGCCGATTGAAATTACGGTTACGCCTCCGGCTTTGACGAAAACGAGAAGAGTCTCGAGGTTTTTAATCACGGAAATATCGCCAGAGTTAAAAGTTGTTGAAATCGAGCAGTGTCCAGATTTGGAAGTTAGCCAAGTGATGAGTGATTCTACTGAAAAGGGTAAAATTGTGACGACAGAAGAAGATGTTTCTGTAGACACAAATAAAAATTTTGTAATCGAGTTGTCAGATAAACTGGAAGATTCTTCAGAACTGTAGATTAAATTACATTTGCTATATTATGATTTATGAATGTATATTTAATAAGAGAATTTTATGTAATAAAATATTACATAATATTTACATTATATTTACATTATATTTTATGTTATTTTATGTAATAAAATTTTGTTATAGCTTTTAATTGTGACTTTAATATTGAAAGTTATATAGAAGTAAGCTATTTTGCCTAGTAGGCTTATCTATGTAAAACAAATACAATTTATGACGTAGCGATTAGAGTTTTGACTAATTTAATATTTACTTTCAGTTTTACTCCCTGTAGATTAGCGCCATTATGACGTAGCGATTAGATGTTTAACTAATTTAATATTTACTTTCAGTTTTACTCCCTGTAGATTAGAGCCATTATGACGTAGCGATTAGATGTTTAACTAATTTAATATTTAGTTTCAATTTTACTCGCTGTAAATTAGCGCCATTATGACGTAGCGATTAGATGTTTAACTAATTTAATATTTAGTTTCAATTTTACTCGCTTTAGTCATTTTCTCAGCCAAAAAAATCACAATATTGCAGACATTAATAAGCCTTTTAGCAAATATCAAAAACGTAACGTCTATAGGGATAAGAGCATTTAATTGCATTATTCTGATTTTAGATTCACTACGAATGGATACAGTTTACTAAAAAAACGATTTTGTAAATAAATTATGATAATTTCAGTTCAATTTTTCTCCTTTCCTGGACTATCACTTATCCAATTTATCTGAAATCTCTGGGAGAGAAAGTTTCATAAATTGTAATCTTTATAAAGCTTTTATGTTTAAGACACAGTACCGAATAAGGGCTCTAAATTTTTGTTGGCACCCTAAATGCACGTATGTTTAATCAGGTCCCGAACCTCAGTTATTAAGTTTAATTTAATTTCATTAAGTAAATTAAACCGTCATTGACTAGTTACTTAAAATTAACTTACTATAATATATTATAAGCCTATACCCTCAACGACAGCAATTATATAAAATCAAACATTTTTTAAACTTATTGCATTCATGATCATTTTGTATCTAACAGCATGCCACTTACTTTAGACTTACTTACAAATAAGTTTTTCAAATTGAAGTGCACTCGGGCCTAAACTGATTGATTAATTTTGATCTCAAGATAAAAAACCTATTTCATTATAGTTTGAGTCTATAAATTAGGCAGCGTAGGGTTTAAAGCCACGTCTGTTGATTCAACACTGCCACGTCTTTTGTTCAGTGCAAATTTAAATTTAATAGGGGAGACAGCAGCCGCCCCCAACTTTTTTACCAAAATCCTCTTTTATACAATAAATTGGTCAAAAACTGTGCCAATAACATTGTGATAATTGCTCTTTGCAAAAGTTTTACTTCTTTTTATTACTTTAAAAATTCTATCGTCAAATTATAATATTGTTAATTTTGCTATCAATAAAAAAGAACGTCAGATTTGATTTTTACCCCCCCCACTGGAATAATTTTTTTAGTCCACCCCAAAATTAGTAGCATCTGTTTCAAATTTTTGATTTCAATTTTTTTTCCTATACGCAACATTCAGTTCAATATGTTTAAAGTAAAAAATTCTATCTGGGGGATTTGCGTCCTGGGGGCCGCCCTGGTCCTGACGGGGGCCCTCGCCGAGCAGGACGACTCGGTGGAGGACGTCGAGGGGGAGCTGGAGGTGGAGATCGTCGAGAAGCCGACGGACTGCGAGAGAACGAGTCAGAAGGGAAACAAACTAAAGATGCATTACACGGGAAAGTTGGTCGATGGGACTAAGTTCGATTCTAGGTAAAGTTTCCTTGAAATTATCTAATAATTTTAAATTTAAATACAATAGTTAAATATTTAAATAATTAAATGAGGTTAGTAATAAGATTCTGAAGGGTAGATAGACTTTTTGAAATGAGTGGCGTTGTTCCTTGCGGTTAATTTTTAATGGTAATAAATTTGTGTATTTGTTAGTAATGTACAAATTTCTTTTCAAAACGCAAAAGATTTTTTTCGTTCACAATAAAAATATAAGAAGAAATAAATGTATAGAAATTGCAACGTAATTAGCGTGATAAATTTTTTTCTTGGAGGTGTTGTGTATTCAGAAATAATTGTTTAAGATATCTTTACTATTAGCACGTTGAAAAGAAAATTTGATCGTCAGAATAAATAATAGCTTTTTTCCCAGAAATTATAAATACGTATGTGTAAATTGTATTCTTTTCGTTGAAAATTGAATCTGGAATATGTTAAATTCTCAAAGCTGCCTTATTATGTATTTCAACTGATGACATTTCGGGTCAAAAATCATTCTTGTTATCATTAATTTATGTAACGAAATAAAAAGCGTTTTATTTGTAATAATTTGACGTCTATATGCTAATATTTTGCGCAAATATATAATTTACATTATGCGCGAATATATAATTTTTTTCGCATTTCAGTCTTGATCGCAAAGACCCTTTCTCATTTACTCTGGGGGCGGGACAAGTGATAAAGGGGTGGGACCAAGGTTTGACTGACATGTGCATAGGGGAAAAGAGAAAACTGACCATCCCCCCTCATCTCGGCTATGGAGACAAAGGGGCGGGTAGGGTTTTGTTCTTGGATAAATTTTTATTCTTTGGCCTTGGGCCTGAAATAACAGATTGAAGTTAGATCTATTAATTTAAAATTTGAGCTATTTAATTAAAATTTGGCTATTTAATTAAAATTTGGGCTATTTAATTGAAATTTGGGCTATTTAATTGAAATTTGGGCTATTTAATTGAAATTTGGGCTATTTAATATTGCAAATTAGAAATGTTATAAATAATTGAGTAAAATTGAACTAACGACTACGACTAAAGAATTAAGATTATAACTAATTTATTTTAAAATATTTTTACTTGTTGAATTATTCAGTTAAGTTTGCAGATTTTTTTTGATTTAATTCCCCAGGGGGCGGTAAAATTCCCGGTGGAGCTACCCTCGTATTCGACGTGGAACTTTTAGATATTCTTGACGGAGATAAGCCGCAGAATATCTTTAAAGAAATTGACTTAGATAAGGATAACCTATTATCTCAAGATGAGGTTTGCGTGTTGTTTTTGATTCTTACTTTTTTGCATTTGGAAATAAAGTATAAAGTCGATGTTCGGTATATTTTATACTTGGAAGGTATAAATCTTAACCTGTTAATTTCAAACAACATTCAACATAATGTAATGTTTTCAATACTAGGACATATGTTTTTAAATATTGATTACTCTGCTCAGCAAAGTCGGTATTCGATATATTTTATACTTGGAAGGTAAAAGTATAAAAAATCGGTATTCTATTTGATGTGTTTGTATCTTTCTTGAATAATCGTATTTTGATATTGTAACTTAGTTTATTTGTATAAACGTTTTTTAAAGTATTAAACGAATTTTGACTCTTGTTGTATCATTGTAGTGTCATTAAAAAAGGTGTTTTTAAATTTAGAAATATCATTTTGAAACGAAAATGGACGCGGGATTCTTTTTCCCTATTTTGACTTTACGGACAGATTATTTCAGGTTAAGAAATACCTTTGGACCATGGCGTCTAAACTCGATGATTTCGCCGAAGCGATGGAAACGAAAGAGAAACGGGACGAGTTACTGAGAAATGTTATGAAGAAACACGACACTAATAACGACGGCGTTTTAACGGCGTTGGAATTTTACGGGGGGAAAATTCCGGATGAATTTAAAGACGAATTATGATCATTAAAAATTGGTGTTATTATATCGTTGAGCAATTTTGTTTTAATAAATGTTTAGTTTGATTGTGTTATATCGAAAATTAGTATTTATTATTAGTATTATTATTATTAGTATTATTAGTATTAGTATTAGTATTAAATTTCGGTATTGCTTTATGGTATTAGAGAATTTATTGAGTTGTTGATTAAGTTTAACGGAAAAGTAACTTTTTGTGTTTTTAACGTTGTTTGATTTACATTACTGGGTTTATTTAGTGAGCATTTATTTTGTTTTAAATTTTATTGAATGCAAAATATCTGTTGAAAGAGTTTTTCGATAAAATATTGAATTTTTGAAATTTTAGAAGTTAATGTATTTTGTGACAAGATATTTGTTTGATATTTGAAAATATTTGATGCAGTTGATTATTTGTGCGATTATATGCTTATGATCTTAGATCTCAGATGAATATTAAAACTACTGTTGTATTGTATCGCGTTTTTTCTGACTGTTTGTGATTTTAAGACTAGGATCTGCGCAAAATTTCAATTTTTTTCGTGTATGGGGGTTTTACTATTAGTGGCAAGTTTTTACTTGAATTTCTTATTTTCAAATAGGTAGAATTTTACTGGTAGCCTGTATACATGGTCCTCTATTAACAGATATATCAAATAAATTGAAACAAAGATAAACTCAATAATAACAAATATTTTGATTATGTATTAATTTAGCAAACAAAGTTGATCAATGAATGAATTGTAACAATGTATTGTATCATTTTATTGGATTCAATGACAATTTTCATGACAGCCTGCTTGCAATTTAACTGATTCTATGCTTTTTTGTGGTAGTTTATATTCAGATCCCGTTGACTGATTACACTGTGAATTCTGCCATCTGTTTTGTGATAAGCTATTTGGGTTTAATCTATGTTGTAGATTGAAGGTTGTGTTTATCAGATTGCTAATTATATATTGACATCTAAGTCTACAGTTTGGAATTGTTCAATTGTTATAATTTTTAATTGTTCACTATAACATAACTTAATAGTTATGCTATCTTCATTAATAATCATCCAGCTGTAAGTCGACTCATTAATATTGACTTTACTTGACTAACAAACAAAATTTCTGAACAAAATTTCTTCATGCAACACTTTTATACAATAAATTATAGTTTTTGTTAACGTTATAATTTGTACTGTTTTTATCCGTATTTCAACTGTGTATTTCACACAGTTATTTTAACTATGTATTTTAAACTGTGTATTAACTGTATATTTTAACTAATTCAAATTGCATGTTTTTGATAAATATTGATTTTCCTCTCCTCTATGTCTATTTTCTATATTATTTATTTAATCTGTATATTTTTTAAACTTTAAACGCTCTATTTTTAATAAAAACTAGAATTTATTGTATAAACTTCAAACACAAACAAGATTAAGAAACTCTATGCTTTTTGTTTGAACACAGGTTTCGGTGTATATTAGGAAATCTGAGGAGGAACATAATGTGGATCGTACAGACGATGAAGCTCACAACGGAGTCATTGCTGATATCTTTCTACACGAAGATAAAGACAAAGACGGATTCATATCTCTGTCTGAATTCAGCGGTCCAAAACACGACGAATTATAATTTATAACGAACATATATCTAATTTATAATATAACTATACGTGCCAAATGTTTTTATTTAATCGTTATAATACGATTGCGTTAAATTTCAATTTGGATGATATTTGGTGTTGATGGTAAAACTATGTGAATTTATTACAAATTTAAGTATCCTACTGGGTTTTATAATAATGGTAAATTTAATAAGTGGAAATTAAACGGAACGTAGTTAGTATTGTGGTAGGATATATGCGATATTGGAATGTTTCAGATGAAAAAAAGACTCGAAAGTTTTACAAAGAATTTCTTTAACAAAATGCAAGATTTTCTGATATATTTTATGGAAAACAATTGTAATATGATACCGAAATTGTATTTTTAATATTATATTGTGATGGTTTTTTTCATTCGATTATTGAATAAATCTAGATGTAATCGTAAAGCTGTATGTAAAATATTATATTCTGAGTAATATTATTTATTGTCTCAACGAATCGTGAATACTCGAAATTAAATAATTTTGACATTTTTAAGAGAAATGAATTTTTACCTTTTTGACTATTAAATATATTTATTATTGATCTTTCTCACTTTATTATCTTTAAGGCTATAACTAGGTAATATTATGATGATAATTCAATATCACGTAGTGTAGTTAATATGCAAATAAAAGTTACTATTATATTACGATTATTATTATATAATCATGATTCTATTTTATGAAAATCATGAGTATAAACGTATGATGAGATGACAATGTAATTGTATAGTGTATTTTGTCCGCTCTGTAATTATGTTCAGTGAAATAAACTTCAGTATTTAATTTATAAATGACAACAAATAATAATAACGATTATACTGATTATAGATATTATGAAAACGGATCTTAGATATTTTCTGTTTTGATCGATTTCATTTGTTGTAATTTTTATGTTAGTTAAATTATATATTTTTAATTCGTTTATTTTCAAAGTAAAATTATTTGTGTTAAAAGTCTTTTGTTTTTGCGTACCCTGTACACAGCGCGTGAGTTAGCAGTCTGCAGATGTGATGTTAGCAGTTAGCAGATGTGACGTTAAGAAGCAAGTCAAGGCGTTTAATTTCGTCAATTAATTTGAAGTAAATAATGATATTATGATCATGATTTAATTAGTTTTATAATTGCTGCAATTGTGTTTGAATTTGTGAAGCTATAGTGATATTGATTAAAACTTAATTTTGAACTGAATCAAATAAAAAAGAGCTTTTATATTTTAGCTTTTGATTTCATTGCTAATAATATAGTACAGTATGTTGCTAATATATAAATAGTATTAAATACATGAGTAAGATTGCTAAATATTTCATTTTGACTGTTTATTGCAAATCAAATCAGATTTTCATTAAACGACAACTTGTATTTATGTATTAAATACTAAATATTTAAGTTATTACTTATTTGTATTATTTTGACTGTTATTAGAAATCAAATACTTTATATTTATAAGTTAGTTAAAAAAGTACAAGTTTTAATAGGATACAAAATTGATTGGAGCTTTATATCCATTTTATAGGAAAATTATTTAAGCGTTAAGTTTTCAGTGTTCACTGAATCACTCATCACTCAGTTGCAAGTAATACAGTAAACATCTCGTTAGTAAATGACTTTTTGTGCTGATGTGACGTTAATTACCAAAGCGACAGATATTTACCAAATTAACCTATACAATTATTTCGTGTTAATGTTATTTACAATGATGTAAAATGTTCAAATTAAAATTTGGAGTAAACCTAAAACTGCTTTTAATTTAAACTGAAAATGAATTTAATTCGATATTAAATTTAAATCACGAAAGGGTGCAGCGGTTAACAATACTATTTAAAAACACAATTAAATTTAAGAATTAGTTTAAATCACTACAGAAAAGTAACGCTACATTTTTAACGTTTAGATTTATTCGAGTTAAAACTGACGATTTAAATGTAACAGATTCTCTAATATAGTTGACGCGCAATTTTATAATGACGATATTAAGCGATAGATAGCGCTCTATTAACAACTACAGAAACAAGCAACACGCATATAATACACTGCATATATATATATATACCACGCATAATATTCTACATCAGTGGCGCGTTTTGGCCAGGCGCGCTATGCATTTCTACATATTAACACGACACGAAATATATTAAGAAATGATCGCATTTTTACGTTTATTTTTCTATTAAAAGTACGGTAGTTTTTATTTTACGATGCAATAATCACGAAAAAGAATTTGATATTATTTAAGGTTTTTTTTATGTTATATTATAATGAAAGGGGTGAGGGTAGGGAAATATGTAATGCCTAGGTGGGGGGGGGCCAGTTTGAACACGCACCACTGGATTATATTATTACAACGAAGCATAGTGATAGTCGATACAAAAAATAATTTTGATTAAAATAATGAATTGCTATAAATTAACAACACAACATACAACATTTTAGAATTTACGTTAAATTTATTGGGGCAATTTTTATTTTTAAAATATATTTTAGAAATTTGCACTCATTTAAATGAATAGAGAGAGACTGTTATTAATTCTGATTTTTAAAGTCACAACCCGCCCCCCTTTTTAATTTTTAAAAATATAATACTATTAAATCAGAATTGTCACGATTAGAATGTAAGGATTGTAATTTAGCTATGCAAATATCAAAATATAAAACAATTGACTTATAAATGCATTGAACAGAATATTGTATAGACAATAATACGGCATACATACATGTATAATTATATAAGCTCGAAATTTAGTTTAAAAAAGAAACCATGCATTTTGAAATAATTCTAAATTCTTGGACCTTCAATCGGATATATTATCAAAGTTTCGATCAGAAAACCGCCCCCTTGTGAAATAAAAATAAACATACAGAAATACAGTAAAGTTAGTACAAACTAAAAGCATTTCGAATCCCTTATACTCAAAAAAATTAGCGTATTACAACAATACGTATTAAAAAGACTATAACCAATATTATAATCTATATTATAATTATATTCTATATATCGTATCAGTTTTTATCGTATTATTTATACTTCTATCATCTCGCAAAACTTTATAACTTTCTACTTCTTATAAAATTATTAAAAACCTAAAAAAGCGAATTTTTCGTAAAAACAAACGGATTTAATGTCATCAAAAAGATTAAAAACTGAAGCGTTTACTTCTAAACACAGCGACAATTAATACACAGACAAATAAAAGCAAACGAATTCAAAATAAAAGATCCAATTCAAACAAGTATCTATGCTCACCATATTTAAAAAAAAATTGAAATTTTATAGAAGAATCTATAGAATCAGTTTTAAACAGAAACATTTTAATGTATTCTTTCTACATTAGCATTACTGTAAGATTACAAAAAGATTTGTAATGAATAAGTACTAATTATACTACTGCAATAATTAATATTTTATGATGACATTAACTCGAAATTAATGATAGTTATGATGAAATAAAACTAATATAATTCAATAACTAATAAGACCTCAAAGATGCTGTATATAACTAAAATTACAAAACAATGATGACTTGAATTAAAATCCGCAAAAAACGACACTACAGCAGTAATTTCATTGGATACGACTGTAACTGTTACGAAAAATCACAAGGCTCTTTAATTGAAATGAAAGAGCATTGTGCTATTTAATACACAATTTAAGAAATCACATTAGATCAAACAAAGTATTTTAATGACGAGTTACGAATTTTAAAGAAGTTTTAATGATGTCACAAGAGCATATAAAGCTTGAATGATTTTTTATTTTAAAGTTACAGTAGAATAGCTATCGAAACAAATAATATCGCTTAATATCATTGAAATAATATTAACAAAAAGGAAAACTGACCACAAGCTGGTATGGTACACCGCCACTGAAATAATTAAAATCTGTTCTATTATAAACTAGATAATATCGAAAATCAATAAAAATTACTCTCAGAATATTTGATAAAATCATTATTATAATATCAAGCGTTAACAAATAGCATCTATTGGTAAAAACAACATAAAATATAGTCAACATTTTGATGTCAAATACGAAATAAAAACACCAAGAAGTATATTACGGCCTTCGAGTATATCTTAGAATTCTACTAAAAGAAATGATTTAATAAAATTGCACGAAATAGCAGTGGAAATGAGAATTTTGTATTAAACTTATATTTATATACAAGCAGGAATAAAATGTCAGAAATTATTAGTCGACTCTATCGAAAGCTTGACAAAAAATGAAACATTTTTCTGAATCGTTAAAGATAGCAAAAAGCACCACAGAAAAAATAAACAGTCACTAATATAAAAATTTGCTTAATGTCACATCAGCACAAATAGCGAAATATCGTAAAGTGTTTTATGTAGAAATTATTAGATAAATGAAATGATAAAGTTATTAAACTTGAACAGGAAAACAACGAAGATTTACTTTATATTCTCCATATTCAAAACTTTTACTCGAAAATTCAAAAATAATTCCTGATAACAAAGTGAAAACTTACAGTAAACTTTATTTCAAAAATTTCCGCGTAATTTTTAACACAGAAATTTAACTTTTTAAATTATATTCTCAACTTCTACACAACTCGATGTTTAATCGATACAACTTTAAAATTACAACAAAAACAAACGAAAATTATTTTCACCAGACATAAATTCAAGCGACACCAAAGTATTTTTGACGCCTTGACATAAATTAAAATCGCGAGATTAAAAGATAACGACATATTAATCATCAGCGTTATTAATAACAACAAGCGTATACCCGTCACACGATGTCATATCAGCACAAAAAGATCACCCGATAACACAAGCGTTTTATCACAAAACTACGATGACGTAAAAGTGACGAGTGCAAACCAAGTGATGTTGTCAGAAATTCATTAAGGGGAAGTTTTTCCACCAAAATTTGAAGCCAAAGTTACCACTCAATTGCGTTCAATTGCGTGTATTTCTCTGCAATTGCATACACGTCTCAAAATACATGTATTCGAAGATAAAAAATACACTACATCATCACAAAAGAAGGAGGTTTCACCACTAAACTCAAATCTTTAATATGACAAAAAGATGACCTCCAAATGCGGGGATTATAACTCCCACAACCCCCCACCATGCCTACACCACTGGACTGAACGCTCAATCAACACAGCCCATAAATGCTATTCTTTATCAACAAAACCCAATCAAACCTAATCAAAGCACTGATACAAATATAGTTAGTTATACACAAAGAATAATTTTACGCAAAAAATGCATAAAATACATCGACATCAACATTGTCTTACAAGTTTCTATAAATAATAATTCAACTAAATGCCGATAATTACATAGTTCAATTTTTCGTTTATCAATTAGACAAAACTACCCTATCTATCTACAATTTGACTCGACAGCAAATCTCCCTTAATTGACCGTAATTTCAAATCTCCCTTAATTTCAGGGCTTTGATTTTAGTTCTTTAAAAGGGGGAGAGCAAAGGGAGAGGTATAAAAAATTGACAGAATCTGAACTGAAGTATTGAAATTCCAATTCTTGAACAAAAAGAATTTAATCTGAAAAGTATTGAATGGGTATAAAGAGAATTTTACTTTCGCTGTAGATTAAGAATTTTTAATATTTAAAAATTAAATGAGGCGAGATAGTGCTATCTGTAGACAGATTAAGAGATGCTGTCTGACAGATTCAGGAGTGCTGTCCACAGATAGATTAAACTGTGCTGTCTAGACAGATTTATCAGTGCTGTCCAGACAGACTAAGCAGTGCTGTCTATAGACAGACTAAGCAGTGCTGTCTGTAGGTTTGTTATTCTGAGAGTCTATCACTCCACCAGTGGCTGTGACAGGATTTGAACCCTGCTGCGTCATTCTGTCTAACTCAGCGGCTGCATCTCGGCTCAAAGCCGTCCTGTCTGATTCTATAAAACGGCAAATAAATTAATCCATTAATCAATCAATTCATTAATCAATCAATCTATTAATCAATCAATCCACAAATGAATTAATCAAACCATTGATTAATTAACAAATATATAAATTAATTAAAGAATTATTCGCTAAATCAATCAATAAGTAAATCAATAAATTGATAAATAATCATTTTAAATAATCATTCATTCAATCTGTCAATTCATTCAATCATTCAATAAGTAAAACACTCAACTATTCAAATAAATCACTCAATTAATCAATCAATCAATAAATCACTCAATTAATCAATCAACCAATTAATCAACCAACCAATTAATCAACCAACCAATTAATCAACCAACCAATTAATCAATCAATCAATTAATCAACCAACCAATTAATCAACCAACCAATTAATCAAAAAAATAAAAACAAACAAGGTTACTAACGTGCAGTATTATTTTCAGTTGGTGAGACGACACTTTTCTTTGTCAGCAAACTGTTAAAGAAACTCGCTAGCACTCCGTTATCTGTGCCCGCTACTGCAGCCGCAGCACCGGCTTTCGTTATGTCGGCTCCCTAATAACAACATCGCTTAACGTCACATCAGCACTGATAGGCAAGAAAACGTAATAAAATCGTAATGCTATATAAAACTACGACGAGAAAATCATAAAATTTGCTTGTAGCTTAATGTCACATCAGCACAGACAGTAAAAAAATGCGAAATAAAATCGTAACGATTAATAAAACTATATAATTTAAGATCGTGATTAGTTTGTGGTATAACGTCACATCAGCTCAGATAGTCGAAATAATTAAGAACAAAATCATAACTCCTAATAAAACTATATCATTTAAGACCCCGGTTAGTTGGTTGTATGACGTCACATCAGCACACAAAGTCATAGATACCTATATAACGTAAGATCAGAATTTGCTTGTTCAATATAAATTCAAGTCAGAAAGTCTAATAACATTTAAACTGAATCTAACCCTAAAAAATATACACAAAAAACTGTAATATTATTTCGCAACGAATACAGTATTTAATTACGTTTTAATTTAAAAATTATCCAACAAAAATAAGGTTAAGGTTACGTTTAGCGTCTGGATTACCATATTATATGAACGATGTCTCAGACGTAGCTGTCAATTTAAGCGTCTTACTAAAGGGTACAGCGAGTTATCAAAAATAATGAACTATCCGAGATTCGAACCTGGATCTATTGCGTCCGAATCCAGCGCTCTAACCACTTCACTAACGAGCCTTAAAATACAGTTTACGCAATACAACTTTTTATTTTTTACATATCTCTTTACTTCTTGTATTTTTGACAAACCTTTTTCGACGGGGGGGTGTTATTAGATCTCGCTACTGCTGTCGCTGACTTGGGGGTTGATGTCGTTTGACCGGTAGCGCGAATAGGAGATTCCTTTAGACAAAAACACGCAATAGAAAGTATAAACATTTTATTAAAACAAAACTATTATAAACAATAGTCTAAATCATCGTACGACTGATATTATAAATTCAAACGCAAAAAAAACAAATTGCAAACACAGATGTATGTTTAAATGAAAAGTTGTGTGTAAATTTTGTAAGCAAAAACGTAAGAATTATATTCTATTTATTAATGATATAATAGAAGATAAAAACGCTGAATAAAACCTTATGAAATAATTAGCAAAAATATGAAATCAGTTAAAAAAACGTAGATATATTAACCCCGACAATTACTTCATAACATTGGGGTTAGGATTCGAGTTAAGGTTTAGTTACGGTTAGAGCTAAGGTC
>JAQIXG010002308.1:0-18100 GCA_034700105.1 Oconnorella tubifera | reverse complement strand
AAATTATTTCTACAATTACAACGTTTAAGTTGAACATTTTTTACTCTTACAATAATAAACAATTTTTTTTCTTACTACACTACGATGTCCATTTTGTCCTCTTTTATGGCCATTTTGTCCGTGTCCATTTTGTCCGTTTACCGTACAAAATCTATTCAATAAATCTGATGCTTTCATTTTTAAATATAAAAATTTCAATGTAATTTAAATACTGCAAGTTTGATCATATTCCGAATTCAACTTTGATTAGTAACAGTGTTATATTACTTCAAAAACATTTTAGCTTTAGTTTTAATTCTATTACACTCTGGGCATTTAGGTTTCAGTTTCAAATAAATTTAGTTTCAGTTTTAAATTCACACAATAAATATACTACTAGTTCTACTAAGAAGTACTTTTGAAAAAATTATTAAAATTTCAATTGTAACTTGGGTTTATCTATTTTCAGTACCTCTTAAACTATTTAATTTATAATCTAAGCATGCATTATTACTTGTACATGTTCATAACTATAATGATATATACTATTTCTATCATCACATGTAACCAACATTTTACTGACGATACGAGGAGCAATTTTTCGCACAATTTTCTACTGGTCTTTAAAATTAATATTATAGCAGAAAACATCTTAATTTAGTTACTTTCATTACTATTCCAAGAATTTCATTTCAAACTCCTTTCTTTTGTTAATCTTTTCTATTTTTGTTTCTATTCCGTTCTAGCATCAAAATTCATTTCGTTTCATCCTTCATGAACAACAGTCAAGTTTTTCACTCTAGTGCACATCACGTGAACAAACATAACTGTGCTGATTATGCAATGTCACATATTCACATTAATTGTTTATTATTGTGCCATTACCGTTATGAACAGAACGTTTTCACTGTTGCTGGACATAGCAGTAATGAAATGACAGAATCAAGTGTTAAATGAAGTCAACTTCAGTTTTTATTTGCTGCTTAATCAAGTATTTAATCATTGTTGACTAAAGTCACATCATCACAAAAGATTACTTTGTGAAGTGTTGCAACCTCAGTATGTATAAATCAAAAGACAAATATGCACGCAGTGGGGTCATAACAAACAGCATCAAACAATTTTCTCTAGGAATGATGAAGTTAACAATGAAGTTAGCAATTGAATTAAGACTTAGATTACACTGCTGTACTAGGAAATATGCATAACAGATAACCAGTAAGAATATATCTTAAATAAAATGAATGAGAAAGAACAAGATTGATGGAAATATGACAAATTTCTGGAGTCTTGTGGCCCTGAGTTAGATAAATAAATAGTACCACACAACATAAATACACTTGGAACACAGCTTTATATGCAATACACTTAATACAACATGTATAATCAAGTTACAAGTATCAGAGTAAAGTAATAACAAACTCATTGCCATAATGAAAATATAGGATATTATATACTTACTATTTAATATTCAAAAGTGTCACATTAATGCTATGTGATTACAATCTCCATGAAAATAATCTACCACTACCTACAGAGCTAAGCCATGCACTAAATGATCTAACTAATGTGTTCTATCTACAATGCTACTAGGAACTGCAACTCAAATAACTACATGACTCTACACAGCAATCATTGATATTATGTCAACAAATACTACATACAGAACTCTCAAGCCTGTCAAGTCCAACTGCATCAAGGAACTAAAAAGTAATCAGATTAAATAATCCACATATCATTTAAAATTAAACTTATAAACTGACCCTGTAATGTTAATTTTAAAATAATTTAAGTGTAATGCTAATTTAACATAATATTAAACATTTTGATAAACCAAAACAATCTGAAAATAATTCTCAGAAATAACATGTACTGTGTTTTATATACTAAACAAAAGTCAAAAGTAGTGACTAGCTTTATTTCATATCTAATTAGAACACACTGCCACTTCCCACAAACCAATAATAACCCACACTTCAAAACTGCTTTAAAATATAATAATCTCTTGCAACTGACACATAATCAACAAATACACATATAACAGTAGATATAACCTTCTTTGGCTTAATGTGTTCAGCAGCTTGTTTTAACTGATTCCATGTTTTCTGTAGAGGCTTTTGTGACAATGCATCTTGAATACTCATTGAACTACTGGTAGAATGAACATCACACCGCTGCAATAAAAACAAGCTTTGAAGTGTATCACTTACTAAGTCATGGCTTCCAAAGGTATAAAACAAATTTTTTAATGAAATATATAAAATTGTTAGATAAATAAAATAAATAAAAACAGAAAAATACAATAATAATAATAATAATAATAACATAATAATAATAGTAATAATAATAATAACAACTAAAAATATTAAATAATTTTGACATTTAGTTCACATACTGATCGACTGTTTTGTACTACGTTATACACATTTGTTGTATCCAATAAAGAATTATCTTCCATTTATCATAGATAGAAAATATCTATATGGTATACAAATAGAACAGCAGCCTATAATCAATGAAACTTATATATTATTCATCTAGTCATTCGATATACTATTCCTGGTATGCCATAATTCCCAGATCTCCATCTAAATTTAAATACATAACATGCATGTTTCTTCATCATGATGCAGGTATGTCCTTGCATTATAAATAATTTTTTTTTAATTATTAATTACATCTCATTAGCCAAACCAAATTCTAACTAAACCAATAACCTTAATTCTAACCCCAACAGTCCAGTTGTTTCAAAAATCAACATCTTAAAATAACGTTGATCCATATATAGAATCTTTCTGAAATTTAAATATATAGCTATGGGCATAAATAAAGAAAATTTCAGAGCATACATGATTACTGATTAACCTGTATTTATACAAACATGTAATATTAAATATTATATATATTTATTTTATATTATTATTATTTTATTTGCATTATCATATGTAATCTTCAATTACATATGTTTGTATTATTTACCAATATCATTAATACAATATTAAGCAAGCATTTAATCAAAGTTCAACTAACATCAATGTCAAGATCTTTGCTGGTGTGGTCACGACTGAGAGTGAGAATGAGAACTTTGCAAATCTTGTAGACATCTTTATTACCAGGTAGACAACCAACTTTACTCTGTTGTCTTATCAGCAATAGTCTCCAATCTCCATCTATAATCAGAAATTAAAAATTAATTGTTTTCTTCTATACATTTAATTTACAGCAATCATAAATCTTATAAAATCTACTAGTAAACTTGTATAACTCATATGTGCATCTATGATTTAAATTTTAAACATACTGTAACATCAATGTTATACGAAAACTTTCGACTAAGAATATATTAAGATGTTTCAACAATTATTCTCTGTGTGTGTTTCATTCATGTTCACAAGGACTATCCTGAAGCACTATTTAAAAAAACTACCACAACATTATTAAAACATATAACGTACATTTCAAGAACGCTATAATCCCTTTCAAATAATCTCTCAATAAATTATATATTTTTAATATCATCAATTTTGAACTGTTTTCATGATAATCCACTTTTCAATATTTTTCTACAATTTTACCCTTTAATAACTGCAATTAATTCATTAACTGTAACTTGCACATATTTTGACATTTCTAGTTTCAAAATTTCTACCAGTAGCTTTTAAACTCATTGGAAATTATTGACTGATCATCATTAATTAAGACAAATTTTCACAAAAAAACTTCTACATCTAAGCAGAAATTAACTCATTCAAAATGATTAAATTATTATATTATTCATACATTAAAATCTGACTATGTGGTACTTTATATGAACATTTTTATCACACTCTTTATAAACAATGAACTCTACTACTAATAAAGTCATGTATAAACGTCATATTTATCCATCAATTTCAATTAGATTCTTTCTAGGTGACAAAATGCATGAATTTATGCCAAGCAATATTAAGCAGTGCAATGGATGAGTGAGCCGCTGCCCAATCAAAGCGATACTGGCACATCATTGTTTGCAGGCAGAAGACGAATCAATGCCTAAAGTCAATAAAAAAAATACCTCAACACAACGCGTGTTGAGCCGCCTACAGGCTATCACGTGACACAGAATGGCTATTAATAGACTGTGACAAACTGCATTGCGAACGGGAGTCAGAGTTCAAGGTTTCTCCAGCAGATATCATGAAAACTGTGTATAAATTAGTTGCTTTATAATTTCTTTACTATTTCGTATCAGGATTATCAGATGATAGGTATAGTGCCTATACCAAGTCCTTCTACAAGTAGCACTGAACAATGCTAATTTATATTAAGATAAAACAATAAATATTAGTAAATAAAACTACAATATTATAATCAGCTTTAGCTTAAAGATAAGAAAAGCTATTTCACTTAATGAATAAATACATAGGCTCTTTCATGAATTAAAACTTATAATGCTAATCTTCATGGTCCATTTGAAAAGAAGTCATTGATACACCAAACAAAAAAAAAAGAATCAAAATGAAAAACACTTAAATATATAAATATGGTGACCGCCCAAAATAACGCATGTCAAAATGGCGCGGCCACAATATCGCGGTCAAAATAAAAAAAACAAAAAAAAACAAAAAAGTGAATGAACACTCTACATTGCGCTATTTTGTCCTGCGCTATTTTGACCGTAAGTTATTTTAACTTACGGTAAGATATTTTAACTTACATTGTGTACTTAGGAACACTCTACATTGCGCTATTTTGTCCTGCGCTATTTTGACTGTAAGTTATTTTAACTTACGGTCAAAATAGCGCAGGACAAAATAGCGCAATGTAAAGTGTTCCTTTCCTAAGTACACAATGTCATCATTTGGTAGAGTACATTATTCATTTATTATCGTTCCATAAAAGCCATGTGTAATTAGGTTTGATTTCTCAAAAATATCCTGGAGAAACATTCATGATATTATTAATAAAATAAAAAATAAAATGGTTAAACTATATATAAAGTCAGCTATAAATATTTAAAAGTGAATCAAGCATATTAACAGATATATTACACAAGCTTAGATACTATTTACTCTAATATTTTCAGACTGGATTGAACCACATACCTATACCGCTTCGTAAAGTTTTCCTTCCCCCCCCCGTTAGTCAATTCCTGGCTACGCCACTGCAATGTCTAATCTGTTAATTGTTGGAAACCTTATAACCGAAAGTTAACACTGGTAGACAATAAATTCATTTGTTACAATTTGCAGAACAAGTTTATAAAGTCCGCCTCTGTAGCTCTCTAGAGTAGTGTCGCTATTGGATCAGTCTCTCTTTCATGTTACCTTTGCATCTGTTTCACTTCTATCATCATTGATAAGACTACCACGCTTCAGTTACGCAATGATTTGTTAACCACTAATTATCTCTTAATCTTACTCACCAACTGTAACTCTGCTGATCAGTGGTGTTACAACGGGGTGGGGGTGGGGGATGGGCGATAATGAGTAAACTCCCCCACTATGATAGCCCTGAATTTACTATGGGCAGGTTTTCCTCAAAAATATTTTAGGTGATGACTTTTTTTGGTTTATCACTCATATTTCGCTTTTAATTAGGCCTACATGAATTTATCTCGCATACATGTATCCAGCGCTAAATGTTTCACTAAATCGTCAAAAGGAGGGGTGAGGGTTTGCCGCTAAACTGATAACATTAACATTACAAACAAAATCTTTTTACCTCCAATGGGGGTAAAAGTTACTTCTCCTTGTAAAGGAAACGGTATTTTTGTCATGTTTAGCCAAAAGTAACCTAGAAAAAAGGTGATTACATACATTTTTAAGGTAACACCCCCGCTCCCTCCCCCTCCCGTTCATAAATCCTGGCTACGCGACGGGTGTTGACAGCCGAGCAACATAATGTCTGCATTTTGTAAAAGGTCTTCATTTAGGCCTACTTTGTTTAATAATATTATTTCATAGTCATAAATACAAATAGTTGTATGCATTAAAATCAGTTTTTAATTTTTTTTTTACATTTGTTATTGATGTATGAGATCTATCTTCATTAATGCTTTTAACAATCAATGCCTTTCTCTTTGAGTTAGTTTTATGTAGGCCCTATGGGCTTTTTCAACAATATGATGTGTAGGCCTACTTAGAAACATTCTATTTTGTCCTGCGCTATTTTGGCTATTTTGCCCTGCGCTATTTTGACTTTACGCTATTTTAGGCATTCGCTATTTTGTCTGGTTTTATTTTGTCCTGCGCTATTTTGACCCTGCACTACTTTAACCGCGCTATTGTGGCCGCGTTATTTTGACCCGCGTTATTTTGACACGGTGCCATATAAATATAAAGGTAAAATAATCATTAAAAACTTATTAACAAAATTCCAGAATGGAAATTTGCTCAAGAGAGTGTGAAAACATGAATATAAAAGCCTGCATAATTTTGAGAAGATAAGTTGAAACAACTATAACAAATATATGTCAGTCCTCATTAACTTATTCAATAATAAACCTCAGACATAAGTAATTATAAAAATTACTATACATTATTAATTTATCAATATTTCGAAAGTTACATATATATATACAAAACAATCCTAAGCAACAATCATAAAAATCAAGTTACAGAAGGATATAATTCAACTATGTATTACTCCTTGGTCTACTGGGTAGCAACCTGCCCTTCGGATAATGAACTCAGTTTCACTCATTTTATACATTATGCAATATTAACCAATTGGTACAATTTTTAAAAAATTGAAGAAGCGACTGAATTAATAATTTATATTATCTAAACTATCTGACTGTGACAAATCTTTATGTTGCTGGGCTGTAAATATTAAAGATATAAAAAAATTAAAAAGTTCAAATATGTAAAAGTTTAAAAATATTTAGAAAAATATAAATTTATGAAATTTTAATTCCTTATACCGACTTTTCCCTTCCTCCAATTCTCTAGACCCCCCTCCCTCCAATCTTATTAACCCTCCTCCCTCCTGATCACCTCCCTTCAATGCTTGATATTACAAAAACTTACAAAAAATATCTCATGCATCCAAATTTATGCTTTATTGTAGCTTTCTATATAATTTAGACATTCATATCTTAAATTGAGATTTTAAAAGCATGATGATGAGATATTGTGAAAGAATCTATATTAGAATGTACATTATCAAAATTCACAATTAATGAAATCTAGTCTTAAAATTTAAGCACTTCTTGCACCTTTTAGTTAGAGTCTTAAACACAAAATCCACCAGACCCTTCATATTTGGACACTGTATGATATCCAATGTCCTCGAGCTTCATAGACCAAGCTTCTTCTATCATTACAATGAACCAATATAAATAAATAATAAAATCTCTAAATCAGCGCTATGTACATTCAATATAATATAGATTATATTGATCAAACCTTGACTGATGCGAAATTTTCCAATCACTCCATAGATCTTGCCAAGACAAGTACACTTGGAATTCTGATGCAATTCTTTAGCAGCTAAAAGGCCAAGAATCAAAACTGTTTAAATTGAAAAATATATAAAATACATTGATCATAATAATCTGAAATGCCAGTCAAAAAAATTGCAAACTAGTAAAAAATATTAACTTCAGCATATATAAGTAATTAGATTTTTGTTGCAAAATTAAAACCTCAAAGAGCAATGTCATAAATGTCACCAATGACACAATGTCAAAGGGAAAGTTATACTGCATCCATACATGTGAAACGATAAAGATTTGTAGCTTTAAACATCAAAGAAATGATTGCAAGTAAAAGACTTCAGAGAGATTATCAAGAATAATTTATCAAATCACAGTAGAATGAATCATTTAATTGCACATCCCCACAACCCATATCACCAGTGATGTTAACGAAACCTTTTTTCAAGACCAAGACGAGACCAAGGCCTGATGGTTCAAGATCCAAGACGAGACCAAGACCTGATGGTTCGAGACCCAAAACCAAGACCTGATGGTTCGAGACCAAGACCAAGACCGAGACCTGATGGTTCGAGACCAAGACCAGGTGTTTCGAAACGAAGACTGAGACATAAAACAAACTTAGATCAATATCAAAACCACCAGGTCTATACAAGACTTGTTAAGGACCACCTATCAAACGTTAGCGATTTATTATACATAATACTATGATTTACTATGAAACCAGTGCCAGAAATATCCAATTAAGTTCAAGTTTATAATTCTATGTGTCCAGCAGACGATCAGGTTTATGATATATATTGTTTATTGTTTTGCTACTTTTTTATACCGTATTTCTTAGTAGCAACATTATTTTGTTGCTACTACGCTAGTTGCAATTAATAGATTTTTACAGATGTGAAAGCAAAAACAGAAATGAAAACACAGGTCTTTGCGCACATTTTCGATTTACTTATAACAGTTACTGATACATGAGTGCATCAGAAATTACTACTTAAATTGAACACCCATGATATTAATTTTTAGCTGCATTTGCAAGATTTTTGCCCACAATTTTTGCTAATATTTGTGAAGGTCTTGAAATTTTTTCAAGACCTTTTTCTCAAGACCGAGACCTGACCCTTCAAGACCGAGACCAAGACCTGATCCTTTGAGACCGAGACCTGGACGCTTGGACTCGAGACCAAGACCGAGACCTCAAAAACTGGTCTCGAGGCGGTCTCGAGACAAGACCTGCTCTCAAGACCTACCATCACTGCATATCCCTATTAAAGTCTATGATTAAAACATTAGTTAGTGAATATAAAAATGTAAAATCTTAGTAATACAAGTACTGAAAGTAAAGTGAACACAAATGTCTTATCAAATAAGTAATAATCTATAATTATATAGATTTTAACGGATCCAAGTGCTATCTTGATTAAACTGTTCCAAATCTCTTTTCATATGAACATTTATATTTTTATGTCAACTACTTCCACTCTAAAGATCATTTATTATAAAATAATAATATTAATATTTTTATTACAAAAGAAAAATATAAATAAATATAACGTTTCATAAACACTGCAACATTATACAGAATTAGAGCAAAATACAAATATAATAAAAACTTAAAATATTGAATATACCATCACATGCAGTCAGTGTTCCATCAATGCGACTGCACCACAGAGCAAACTGGCCATTGCGTACAATGTATTTCTCACTGTCCTCTAATAACTCCATTAATAGTTTTTGACTACACTTTAGATTTATATTATTAAACAATGATGGCAATAAAATGCCGGTAATCAATACAAAACCATGCTGCAATTATCTTCTCTCGGTAATTACTTTATCGCTATCATTAGTTTTTATTAAAGTTATCCTATTGGAATAACTTCAAAAATATCTTCTACAAAATAGATAGTTTTAAACAAAGATAGTTGTCCAGATCTTCTCATTCCTCAACATTTCATGGCAAAATTCAATTTGTGACATTATATCGACCAGCATGCCCATGTTTTTACTTATTCAATCATTTTCCTGCTTATTTGTATTTAAAACAAAATAAAAATTCAGAATTTTAACATTTTGATAACTCTGTAAAAATTCTCAAGGAAAAGCAATCAGCACAAAATATTTCACTAATCACTTGGTTTTGCAATTTAAAAAAGGTTCTCATTTATCAAAATTATCAAAAGGCACTCATCTATGCATCATGTCGAGCATTGAGGTCAGTACTTATTGCATTAATCGCTATGAATATATTAGTGTGGATGTCGAGTCAATTCACTGCCATACAGTGTGCAACATTGAAAGAACAAAAATCAAAACTCGAGCAATTTTATGCCATATCACCGAATGTTGTAACATAAATAGAACTCAAACTGATGATTAGATGAGTTTCAAAATCTTCAGCATTGACGCAACATTCTACACATAACAAGAGACATCATGTCGCAACATTGCGTAGAAAGATTTCATCCTTTATATGGTTTATCCAACCTTTACAACATCTTTGACACTCTTACATGGATAGCGAATATACAGTAATAATTACTGTCTGTTACTAAATAATCCTTGTGAAAAAATTAAATTAATATTTCATTTTCTTCCGATGACAGAGTAGTCTAAAACAATAGAAATACTGTAAAGCAATCAAAGGGGCATATTAATGCTAGCAAATTAATATTTCAAAAACATCTAACAATAAACAGATATTATTTTTGGCACTGATTATGCTTATACTGCATTCGCAAGATTATTGAATTAGACAATACTGATTATAAGATTGATTATTTCACTATTTCCATTTGTTTCTTAGTCAAAATGTTCAATTCACAAAACTGAATCTACTAGTATTACAATATAAAGCACAAAAGATTTTTTAAATAAATCCCTTTTCAAAAACTTTCTGAATCAAAACAAACAGAACAGCACACATAAAAGTAACATCACAGATACAATTACACAAGGAATCCAATAAAACACGTCTCATCGCGATATTCAAACTACATCCAGAACTACTGAATAAATAAATTGGGTTTGATAAATTGGATAAATAAAGTAAATAAATAAATAAATTGGATAAATAAATTGTGTACATAGATTTTTTGTCACCCGATGAGGTGCGAAACCGAAAGTAACCAATAAATGTTATATTTTGATCCGCGCTTTTTCAATTATCGCTTGTTAACGCATGGCGGTAATAAGCGATATTTTAAATATCAAATAAAAATCTAATAATAATAATAATAAAGCACAGTTTTAAACTAAATCTAATTTTTACACAATACATAACAAATTCACAATATTCAATAAATGTCTATAATAAAATAATTAATCATTAGAATGTACAAACGATAATAATAAGCTCATTTAATAGTAATAAAAAAAAGAATTTCATATTATTCTTTTATTTCTATTTTATAAAAACGAAAAAATCATTAATTCTATTATAAAATTTGACACATTAAAAATTGACCAAACCCCCTAACATTGCCAGCCAATCAACACGCAGCGTTTGTTTTACTTTTGCTTTAACGCGTGCAATACCTTGCAATTTTTGTCAATTGAATATGTCAATTTATGTTTCATTTCGTACATTTATTTAGAGAGATTGTTAATAGTAATTAGAACATTTAGATACATTTTAAATGTAAATTTTCTCAACCTCGGCATTAATCTTTTTAATGACACCAGTGCCGGATTTAGACCTTGGGGGGCCTGAAGCACTTCTGCAAAAGGGGAACCCAAAAATCTGAAATCGAATTTTTTTTAATGCCACATAGAAACATCGTGTTGAGTTTAAAAGTGATGACTTTTTTTATCACTACATTTTTTTGGGCTGACTTAACATTCAATTTCATTTAACTGTACAACAAACATTATCATTAAAAAAAATTCCTTTCAATCTCGGGGGGCCCCCTTTCACCGGGGGGCCCTCAGCACGTGCTGAAAGTGCTTCAATGTAAATCCGGCCCTGAATGACACTATAACAATTTAGAAGTGCGGACTGAACAAAGATTTGAGTCAGTGATTAATGTCTTGGACAAGATCATTGATAGAATGACTAGTTCGGTTTTCAATGCTGAGGATGTTGTTTATTTTTAAGAGTGTCCGTTAATAAGATGAACTGAATTTAACTTTACTAACTATTATTTCACCAGCATTATAAACTCAACCTTTAATATTCATAACAATATTCATGTTATTCGTTCATATTCATAACTAGGACAAGTTTCTGTACTACACTCGAGAATTTAGTCAAAATTCTGTCCTTTCATACAAAGCCAAAGAAATTTTAATAATCTTTTTTTAACTTAATCTAATTACATATCATACAAATTGACTAATGGTAATGGAATAAGATAACTAGTTAAAGTTACGAATGCCATTGAAGATACACTTGTCAATCAATCAATAAATCAATCAATCAAGTTTCAAGTCTTGTTCAACCATTCCGCCTAAGCAGTGAGGACAAACCATCAACTGAGCGAGAAATGCAATTGGAGAGCAAAATTGAGTGACAATCAAAAAGAGAAAAAAAATTCATAACTACAATGTTTTCGGATGAATACCCCACACTTAGTCAATTTCTGGCTGCGCCACTGAATATAACAGACATATTGATTAAATTAGACAACTGTCAACAATTGAATTAATGTTTAAAACATAATATAGCTGTCATCATCACATATGCTTCATCAATAATTCGTCAGTAATAACAGTAACAATTATGTAAAACTATAGTTAAAATTATTAAAAAAATTTACAAAGAAGATAAGAAAAGCTGCAAAGATGATGAAGCTTTCTGTTGTGATCTAAGATCATTTGAGATAAGATTCTGAAGAATACTATGTCTTGACTTGGCTAGTTTTCTCTTACTAACACTCGATGACTTATCATCAAGAGATTTCTTACTAGAACCACCACTATCACTGAGTCTAACATTCAGTTTTTTCCTTGCAGATAATGTCCTAGTGCCATTAACACCTTGGGGTGTAAGTTGCTTGATGCTAGTTTTCTCTGTGAAGACTTTCTGGCTAGTAAGTCGAGTTTGAAGTAAAGTATTTGATTGAATAACATCCTCTGTAGGCAAACTGCAATACAAGTACAGAACAATATCCGTTTAATTCATTCAAAATACAGAGACGTAGTCAAACTTCAAAAACTTAAGCTCAAGTCCTATGTACAAATCGAGTCCAAAATTTTTAGTTTTTATAAATTAAACAATTTGACTAAATAATAGTAATTTGAGTAAGACGTAATATGTTAAATCAGTAAAAATATTTTTGTCAATCAAAATGAATACCATCTTATTCGTGAAGCAAGTATTCAGTTATAAAAAATTCATATATAAATGGCTCATCCATATACGGTTCATGGAAAATGGTTTATGACATTTTTTCAACAAGACTTATAACCTTAGCCTAATAATTATAATGTCGATAAACCATTCATCTATGAAAATTTTGTTGCAATGCAATAAATATTCATTAACCGTCTAAGAATAACAATATTAATCTCTAGTGCTTATCTTTACCAGTTTTGCTACTGAAGCATTAGCAATGAAGCTTTAGCAATTATACGACTGTTAATAATCGAGTCACTTTGACACACACGAAGAAAGAATAGCAGTGTAGTAAGGATCAGAAGATACAAGAATAAATTAATTATAAACTTTCAAATTCAACTACCTTCTTTTTCTTCGTTTTTTCTTTTTAGTATCTAAGGAATCATAAGAAATGTCGGTTATACTGTCATTCAAATGTATATTCTTTCTTAATGCTGCAACGAATTTCATCAGGAAGAAAGTAATATAACATTGTTTCATTATTAAATAATATCATTATTAAATAATATCATTATTAAATATTATAAATAATAAAGTCTCCAAAGAACAAAGAAGTACAGCATAATAAAAGATTACATTAAGACATAATGCTGCTGAATGATGCTATTAAAAAAAATCAAAAGTAGATATTGACAAGTAGCCACAATGTACATTACATATTACGCTACTAGTAGTTTAAACACTATATCAATAAACCTTTTATTTGAATTTTGGACGTTTGATCCTCACATGATTTATTCATAACTGGATTTCTTGTTCTTGTATAAGGTATTCTAGTTAAATGTCCACACGTACAACACTTTAGCGTCTAAATACAAGCAAATAATTAAACAAAAATCTTATAGCAAACTTTACGCTTTATATATTATTTTCTTCATACTTACTTTTTTAAAACATGATTTTTAAATGGAATCTGTGAATTAAATGGCCTTTTTTTCTCTGCAAACTGATATAAAAATTGAGTAAAGAAATTGAATTTAAATTAATCATTGCATTTTTACTAAAGAATTTTAATGATTACATTAAAATACTTCATCCATAAATATGCAACTCAAATACGAATAACGTGATGCAAATATAAAAATAAAACAAAATTTAACAATCAATATAAAGTCAATGTATATCAACGAAATTCAATATTCCATTATATATTCTATTAGAAGCTGTATATTATTTTTAAATTTAAATATTCAATACTTTGTACTGCTTACAATTCTGTTTCTAGCGTTTGAAGCCTTTTGCAAGATCTTAGTTTCTATTTTATTCAACAAAAGACCTTTATCTCGCTTCGTAAAGAGCTTCAATATCTTCTTGTTTGGCTTCTTGTTTATCTGAGAAGTCATAAATGTATGATTGCCAGGTCTCCAGACAGTAAAACAAAACTGACAGATTTGTGACGTGCGCCCAGCGGGCAATTCTGTAAAGAAACATCACAATTATAATTATTCATTTCAAGCAGTCAAGTATAAATAATCCTATGTTAGCTTCCGTACAATTCTCATTTCAGAAAACTACTACCACTATTAAAATACAACTAAATTGCTAAGTTCTTCAATTAGATCTCATCACTTAATACCCATTCCAGTCAAAAACTCAATTTGCACCATGATTGTTCAATGATATTTTAACAGTTAAATAATATTTAAAGATAGTAATTAACATCCAATAATTGAGATTGATTCTTAAAGGATGTACCAAAAATATAATTACATTAATTCCTAAGTTAATCCTATTTCATCAAGTTTTTCCAACAGTACTTCAAATTTAAATTTGAGAAACGAATGAATGAGTGAAGTTTTGCAACTTGATAAACTGAAAAAACACAAACTGAAAAAATATTTAAAATGAATCATTTCATAAGAATCATATCGGTAAATACGTTGATAATAAAAGTATCCAGGGTTTGTTTTAATGTGTGTTAGCAATCTCTTTCAGGATACACAGACAGATGTGTTGTTAAATTTTTGAGGTAAATTATCTGAATCATCTGGCACTATAATATTCATTCTAACTTGACATTTGGCTCCTATGTAAACATGTATCACACTCTATCAGTTTCATGATCTTAATTTTCACTCCTTTCTGACAATTACAATTTCTATTTTTGATTCTAATCTGCAAATTGAAGTGTTGAATGACATGTTGTGAGCTGGTTATGCAAAAGCCAAGTAATGAGTAAACTTTGAAATTTACCTTTGGGAATGACAATGCAGTAACATGTAAAGCTATAAATAGTTACTGTTCTTTAATTAGCTAAAAACAGAAACATTTCTTTTCAAAAGAGCAATGAAAGGTAAATAAATTATATTGGACAAATAATATTACTAACCTAACTTTGATTTCAGAGTCTCTGCTTCGAATCTAAAAAAAATGATACAACATTAACAAATAACATTATCTGAAATATTAATTAATATATGGCAAACATAACCTAATGTTTAAAATCCAATTTGACATTTAAAGTATAAATTTTATTTAATTAACACCAGTTATTCATTTGACAAACAGAAAGCATTCATTTCAAAGAACACTTTAAATATTCTATATAGTTATTCTTTGTTACTTCAAGTTAAGTAACTGAAATGTTGTCTAAATCTAAAGTCTTAATTACAAAGATGCTCTTTGCAGTTTGCAACAGTCTTTGTAAATCAAATACATACCACTACATAAAATACATACTACTACATAAAATACATACACTACATAAAATTTCAAACATCAAGAGACAATAAGTTTTTTGTTCAGTAAGACAAAACTATACAACGCAAGTTTTCAAATCATTACAAGCCTAGACTATCTTTCTACGTATATACTTCTACTAGAAATATAAACGTATGAATATATAATAAATCCATTCCATACGCGAAATATCTTGCAACTGATGGTGAAACGCTAGCATAGTTGTCAGCAAGAAGAGTTAGCTTGGTAACAGTAAGAGCACTGATTCTATTGTCTTCCATTTTTATCAAAATCTATTACAAAGAGCCAGTGGTCCTACAATCTTATATCATAGAATAGCTTCCTGTTCATAAAAGAAACAAGTAATGACTTATTCATTTATTTCATGTATACATCGTCATAGAAAAAGGACCATTTAGGATCAGAATATATGGAAATTATGCCGGCCTTTTATATTTTATAACATTAGCAAACAATAGTAATACAAAGTTTTTGTTTACTTTTATTTAATATTTATTTACAACAATATTATTATTCAAGTATTATTGACGATATTACAACTAAATTATTAAAATAGATAACATACAATTAGACGAATAATTGATAAATATTCATCAATCAGTCTTTTAAAATCAGCCTTTTATTAAACTCAAATCAGCAAATCCGCTTTTTACCCGCGCTCAATTCGACCCGATACTATAAATTTATTTAAGTACTATCTCAATTATAGCTAATATTAAAATTGAAAACCCCTCATGCCAGGAACTTTGTATGTAAATCCAATTGACTTTTAAATCATTTGAAAATTAGCTTAAAAGTAAATAATTCACTTAAAAATAAATATGACCATTGAGAGCAGAAATATGCGCACATGTCTATTTATTTTTATTTTAAATGAATTGCCACTTGAAAAAACTAGATTTCATTCCCAAAAGTCAAAGAAAGATTTTGCCTGAATTACTCAAATATACACAACATAATGGTTCGGCGGATGAGCAATTTTATTTAGACAATCAAAAGTGCCTCGAAATCAAGACATAACGCTAACTTTGCAGTGTCTTAAGACCTAGAGTTACAGTTAATAACCTATTTTAAAACTTCTAGAAATATGCAAAAAAGTTCTGGATAAATGGACTTTACTTTAAATATGTAATATATAACTTATATATTTAACTTTAAATATATAATTGATTCTTTGCTTAGATGCATAATAACTGATTGCACGTAGAAAAGGTTCTAAGTCGGGCAGTGGATAGCGTCATGCACGGTGCGAAGTGAAGCAATGCTCCAGGGCGCCAAGGGCTGAGGGGCGTCGCCACGCGTAAATTTAAAAAAAATCAAATTAAATTCAGTCAAAATTTAAATTATTTGTATAAAATTAGGGGAGAGTGGGTCAAGTTACAAAGTGTGACCGGTGGGGCAAGAGGCTAAGAGCAACACCGAGAATCACGAATTTAAACAAGATTTCATAAAAGAACAGGTGACAGCTATAATGTTATTCTTGATTCAGAAAAAAAATCACTCAGCGAAAATTAAATATTTTTCTTTCGAGTCATTTGTTTTCTGAAATTCGCACAGGCTGTAAAGGTCATAATTTGATGTAGGTCTAAATATGTCAGCCAAAATAGTATAATACTCACTCACTCAAAAGTGGCGCGCTTTAAAAATTAAAAAGTTTAAAATTTAAAATTTACAAGCCATGCATTTATATAGACCTACGTGTCAATATAGTACTTTTAGAAATTACTGAACTGATAGCGCAGTGTTAGCTGAGTGAGTGCTACTTAGCTTTTTACTGAGCTAGAACTGAAGTGCTAGCTCAGGGAAAGCGGTTTCAAAGCCTAACAGCTAGGAGTCAGGACAGTTCTGTAGTAACTCTTTTCTGTTACTTCTGTCAGGAGCTCCAGGATGGGTGGGGGGGGCTTGCACTGCCATGGATTCGCTCCGAGGGATGCTTTGGGTGTTCTAACACCAAACGAAATTTAATTTATTTATATTTCTAAACAATAATAATACTTATTGAGCTGATCGAGAAGTTGAATTAATATTCTTGAACATGTGATAAATAGTTTGCAAATGTTATGAATATACTTCATAATGCATTGCTAAAATTAACGAATTGCTCGGTAATATGGTGTTCTTCGTGTACGTTATTCTAATCAGACGCGATGATGTCCATCTTTCAAACTAATTTCCAGACAAATTTTGTGAATCAGCCTCTGAGCATCTGTTGCTCGAACACTTGTATCAGCTTCAGGGCTTCACAGTATCGATTCTGAAAGCTAGTATCTGATTGAACTCGATTGAATCTTTACAGTTGTTTTACAAAAACATGATCTCTATTCATTATTTGAGTGTATACTAAAGCCGTCATTGTCGAAAAAAATTTGCACGTTTTATTATGGATAGCCCAACAAAAACTTTAGTCCAAAGACTCTACAACAATCCAAAGTTTGTGGTAAGAATATATATGGTAACAATAATATTGTTGAAGACGATGCTACAATAAACGAACTTTAGACAAAGTTATCATGTCTATAAATAAATAGATTAGAATTAAATTTATTTATCTCATTAAAAAAGTTTGAAATCTATAGTGTTATTGTGCCACTACAATTTTTCACTTGATGGTCATTCTACAAGTATTTTAGACTTTTTCGGCATCGACTAGCTCTCTTGGGGGG
>JAQIXG010002307.1:0-18101 GCA_034700105.1 Oconnorella tubifera | reverse complement strand
CCTAGTATAGACTAGCCTAGGCTAGCTTAGGCTAGACTAGAGTAGCCTGGCCTGGCCTAGGCAAAGCTAGGCTAGACCATTCTAGGCAAGCCTAGCCTAGTCTAGTCTAGCCTAGGCTAGGCTAGGCTAGGCTAAACTAGGCTAATCTAGACTAGAGTAACCTGGCGTGACCAGCTAGGCTAGGCTAGCCTAGAATAGTCTAGCCCAGACTAGCCTAGTCTAGCCTAGGCAAGGCCAGGCCAGGCTACTCTAATCTAACCTAGCCTAGGTTAGATCTTAATCTTAAGCTATCTTAGCTAATTACGTCCTTAGCGTAATTACGTCCGCAATGCCGCTTAGGTGTGGACGCACCTTAAGACATCATTGAAATAATACGGTAATCCAGACGTTAAACTTAACATAACCTAAACAATTATTTGAAACTGAACTCAGACATAATGAATTCTTTTACAGACATTTATCATCAATAATCTCAACAGTAGTTTGTCATTTTTGATCTTTTTGAAAAACGTCAAATCCACGTTGATCATTTTAACAAATAAAACTTTGATAAAATGATCAACGATAAAGTAGCATTACCGTCCTTGGTGACTATAGCAGTGTTCCTATTAGTGTAAATAAATGCAAAAAAGCAAAAAGCGGCATCATTTCTCTAACAACGGCACAGAGTTATAAACGCCAACATGCCTCGCAACCATATTGACTATAACAAGAATGAAATCACTGACAACAAATAGCACCAAGATGCGAGTGATATTCTGCATTTAGTTCAACTAATCATCAATAAAGTTATTTATGCAAAAATTCGATATCCACAGAATCCGAAAATAGTTTATTAAGTAAAATATCGTGTCGTGAAATTTTATATAAAACTGTAACTTCAGAAACAACAAGCAACCAATTATTAAGTCAATACCAATTAGTACATATCGAGTAATTAACTAAATTAGAATAAGCCTATCTCTCTGTAACTAACGGATTAGAAATTTGTAACAAACTTTTAATTTAAGGTCTAACTATTTTTACAGTAAAAATAAGAAACAAAGTAGGCCTATATGGCAGAAATACGACTAAAACTATCTGAAGATAAATAATTCTGTTAAGTTTGACTTAGTCGAAATTTAAAGCGATTCAAGAAAAGTTATTATATATTATAATAAGTCTAAATATCAGTGGAATTAAAATATTATTTAGTTATTAACTTTAGTTAGAAACTGAGCAAAAGTTGAAGAGCAACATTATGGAATTAATATTTATAACAAGGCGGGTTTTAACTAAAGAAAACTTTCTAAACTATAAACAGTTAAATTATTTATGTATTGCTATTTTGTTACTTCTTCTTCAAATACCAACGCAATTAAGTAAGTATATATACACTATATATATATTCTAGCGTAAATATTTATTTGTTATTAAACCGTTTATATGATTGGAAGATTTTAAAAATAGGATTCGAGTTGCGGATAGAATTTCAAAAGCAATATGTGTTTCATTTAATGAAAATGTAGTAAAATCTAAGACATGATTTCCACTTCTTCAATGCTACTCAACAATATCTACTCTTAAAAAGACTAAGCTTAGAATTATCTATTTACCCTTTTAAATATCTTAAAAACCACTCTATGCCTCTATAAACTGTAAAACCCATCATTAACATAAATAATAACTACACCGCTATGAACTTTTTTTTATTTCTTAATCCACCCAGACGCCCAATGTACCATATACAACAGTCGAGGCTACTGCTACACCCTGGTCAAGAACGCGACGAGTTGGGACCAGGCCAACTCCTACTGCCAGCAGACGGGGGGCAAGCTGGCCTCGATCTACGATGACACGGTCCAGACGGACCTGAGGACGACCCTGCAAGAGCAGGGGTACAGCGGGGACGTCTGGACGGGGGGCAAGCAGGAGGAACCCGATGACATGATTGGGAGTCCGATCTCGTTATGGAGATGGATAAAAGGTTGCCGGAATTTATTTTTATGATTTTATAAATCCTGATTTAGGCTTAATTTAGGGGCAAGATTTTTAGTTGTGAGAGAGCATCTTTAAGGTTTTGTTAAGGGTTTATTTGTCGATTAATTTACAACTATTTGTTAATTAATTACATATATTATGAGCTGAATGTTTTAGCATAGATGTCTATCAGTGTTCATATGGCAAACTTTGTCTTAATAGTGTGCGCTGTAAAAAAATGATTGTTTTATTATTAGGCCTACATGTTTTTTTAAATATATTGTCTAAAAATATTCGGAAATAATTAACTGCTTTTTGTTTCCTTGTCTTAGAATGTCCTGAATGTCAACTAAAAACAGGTCAGCTATTGTTTTGCTAAAATCTTAAAATTAAAAATCATATTTTTTAACTATATATTTATAATAATAATATTAATAATAGTACTTACTCTGTTACTTTAATTAAATATAGTTTTGAAATTTAGTTGTAGTAAATTTAGTTGAAGTTTTTCAACGTTTTATTCATTTGTTATAATTTTAGGTCCAATTAAATTATTTTTTATTTTTAATTATATTCATATTTTTGTAACCCTTATTCTCACAGCCTGCGCTCCATCAGGCGGCGCCCCACTAGACCTAGCCCTAGTCGTAGACAACTCTAATGGCGTTACCTCTGACGTCATAAAAAGTCAAACGTCATTTCTAACCACGCTAATTCAACCCTACACTTTGGGCATTAACACCGTGGTGCGTATAGCCGTAATTCGCATGAGTGACGTCACAACCCCAACCCTACCCCTAACATCCACTCAGGCCGATATTTACAACTCTATTCTACAGACGGATGTATCAGGGGCCCCCAGAAATCTCGTCACCACCCTGGGGCTGGTTCAGAATGTTTTCGCAGGCCCCGGAAATAGACCGCAGGCCCCAAATGTGGCGGTTTTTTTAACCGCGGGGCCCGGGGTTAATTCATTGGGGGACGTTCAAAATGCCGCGAAAAAAGTGAAAGATTCAGGAACAGCGATATACGCTATGGGATTGGATGGTTCTGTGAGGGTGGCGGAGCTTGTAGCTATGGCGGCTCCGCCAAAGAAACTGGGGGACACTTACTATTGGTACAATTCTAGCGGTGATTTGAATGCTGATAGCGGATTGGCTGGGAGAATGAGACAAAGAATTTGTACTTTTCAAAGGCTGTATCTGTGTACGATTTTTTTTTCAAATTTGCATTTTGGGTTAATGTTGATTTTGATGACATATTTTTTAAATTTAGTTTATGAACTAGAGGATGTATATTGCCGTGACTCAAAATTACTTGCTGCCCCCTTTAGCAGTGCTTTTACACTTTTGAAGCGTCTTGTCTAACGACTAGATCATTTTTTATTTGAATTCTAAAATTGATCTGGAAGTTAGAAGTCAATTAATTTGTTTCTACTATTTGTTTATTGATGTTTGTACTTTGATTTTAAATTAAATGTTCAGCTTTTTTGATAATTATAAACAAAGCTTAACATTTAATAATTGAATTTTGATTTTTGATTTGCTTAAAATTAATTTTAATTCCAGCCCTGGTAGGCGGGGCCATAGAACGTCAAGGCTGCTTCTCAGATTCGCCGACCAATCGCGATCTTCCTATAGATATGACGTCACAAGTAGGTCAAGTAGTCCCCGGTACTTGCACGCGTACTTGTTCGTCACTTGGGTACTCATACGCCGGGCTGCAAGTATGCTAAAATGAATACTTATAAAGTTAAACTATACTTTAAATAAAAGACCATGTTGATGATAGTACTTAGATAGAATAAAGTTTAATGTTTATTTAAATTAGATAATACTTATCAGTGACGTCATTATGGTTTTATTGAAAAAACTGGGGGGGAGAGGAAATTTCCTAAAGACATTTAATGAACTTTTTCTCGGTTATTGGAAATTATTAATTGTGTGCTTTATTCTGTCTACTGGAATGTCTATTTTGTAACTATTTACACATGATGATAAATATTACAGAATGTAAACAGTAAAAAGTGTATATTGTATTTCCTGTGCACAGGACGGTAACAAATGTTTCTGTGGAAATAACTTTGGTTTTAATCCTTCGACTATTTCCTGCAACATTCCCTGCGCTGGCAACCAATCAGAGACGTGCGGGGGACAAGGAAGTAACAGCATCTACAAAATTAACGGTTGGTTAGCTTGTAATTTATTAATTTATTTGTTAACTTAAATATTGGTCTTTTTATTTTCATTCCTTGTGACTTAAGTGGTTATAGGACGATTCGTCAAAGGACGATTCATCAACGGACTGTTCGACAAGAATTATTTTTTATAACGGACGATTCTTATAACTCCTAACCCTAACCTTAACCCTAACCCTAAACCTCGCCCTAAGCCTAACCCTAAACCTGCCGAATATCCTTGACGAACGTCCGTTGACGAATCGTCCTTTGACGAAACGTCCGCATATCGGCTTTAGTGCAGTTTAATACATTTTTCAGCTTTTTTAGTTATATTTTTCTATGATAAAATTAACAACTTCTATAGTTTTGTGATGATGGAAACAATAATGTAAATAATGTTATTGAAAATAACTTTATTTAAATTTTATGTTTTTGACAACGCATACAGGAGCGTTTTCAAGTTGGGCTCAGGATAATAATCAGCCAAATAACTTAAATAACTTTCAATGGTGCGGCGCGTTGGACGCCGGACGCGAGAGACGATACGACGATCAAAACTGTAACATGGAGTTCAACTATCTCTGTCAAATGCGTCAGTATTAGTTAAACATTGATTAAACTAAACTTTAAGTTAATCCTGTTTCGTGAAACTGGTCAGTTTTAAAACTAACAGATTAGGAAGATTTTGTTAGAAAAGTTTTCAGTTAACAGATCGCAGCCAATGGAAGATCGTTGATTGAATTTTATATAGTGTATGTTTTACATAGTGTATACTATAGGCCTATGTTTCCCTAAATGTGTTTAAATAAAAAAAAAATTGAAATGAGATTGATGAGATTTAGAGAGAGTTCATTTAGAGTCAAACGATATTCTGTGAATTTATTCTGGTCTCTGCGAAAAGAAAAAATTCTTCTTCTGTATAAGAATTTTTGAAATAATTAAGCTAGGATTAAAACATTTAGAGGTTTTTCATATGTTGTCATTGTGTGTGTCCATCTAGCGATTGCATCGTGTAACGGCCAGGATTCCAGATACTTTACTCGCTTTGGCAAGTGCTTATTTTTCAGTGATGTCAAGGACACGTGGTACCGAGGCAGAAATGTAAGTTTTACCCTGTTTATAATATATAAGTAAGATTCGTTAGAGAAGTGGTTAAAGCGCTGGACTCGGACGAGACAGGTCCAGGTTTGAATTCCGGATAGCTCACTATTTCTGTAACTAGCTGCACCCTTTAGTAAGACGCTTAAATGTGATATCTTTATTATATTAATTTTAACATATTGTATTATTCTAAATGAAATGTATTACATTGTATTTAAAAAATGTTTTTATAGTTTGTGTGATTTGTTTATAATACCGGTCAGTGTTTCGGCCTACGAGCCCTTTTTGTCATTTCTTTATTTTATTTCTATATTGTGTGCTAGTTTTTACACTTTGTGACAAATAAAAATTTTGATTTGATAAATTAACAGTTATGTCAATGATGTCTGAGACATCATTTATATTATAAGGTATCCATTTATATCCATGACTTTCAAATTAATCTTACCCTTATAGTAAAGCAAATTCAAAGTATAACATGATGGTATCAAAAAAATCTCATAAAAAGGTAGCACGTTTTCAGGTTCACAAAATATCTACTCAAATTTTGCAAGGGGGCTATGCCCCCTTTATTCATTTCTCATTAATATTAAGCTTTGTTAATTAATCTCTTTCAAAAAAAATTGACATAATGCATGAGACTGGCTAGACTTATTTTATTCTACTATTTTTGTACAGTTCTGCATGCAGTTGGGGGGCGATTTATTTGTGATGACCGACGACTCACAAAGAAAGGAACTCGATCAATATTTCACTGACATCAGATTCAACGACAGATTTGTTTTTGTTGGTCTCAGCAGGAATTCGTTTTACTGGATGGATGGTAAGAAAAGTTTTAAGGATTGAAAATAAATATAGGATAAATTAAGGTTCGTCATGTTTCTTCAATATCACATGTTTGTTTTTTAACTTAATTTTAATCTATTTAATCTCGCTACAGTTAAAATTTAAAGCCAAATTACCAGGATTCAAATCTACGCCTTTTAATAGACTGCTTGTTGTTTCTCAGAAACGTTGTTGTTGTTGTTTCTCAGAAACGGGCGGAACGGAAATGACATACAACAACTTTGCTTCTCAACAACCCCAACCAACCGACGGGGTAACGCTTTTAAAATGTATCTACATCGACTCTAAGAAACAATATCAATGGGCAACTTCCGCTTGCAATCAAAACTTTAGTTTTGTCTGTCAGAATAGTGAGAGATCATTTCTTTATCAAATAGATACAATATTGTTAATAGTGATATTTTATGCGAATTCTACATAATGTAGAAGGTACTTCTCTGTATCAAAACAAACATAATATTGTTAATAGTAATATCGTATGTAATTTATTTATAAAATATCATACGAATTATAGATTCTTCTTAAGCTTATATAGTGACTGAAAATCCCTAAATTGTTTTCTAAATTGCTGCAAATATGGGATCTTTTTTAAATGAGTGCAGCAAGTTTGCACTTTGAGATTCGAACGCAGTATCTTTGAGGCATTCGAATCCATCGCTCTAACCATCGCGCTAACTTGTATTTTAAAGCTTATTCTAATCATATCATATATATTTGTATTTTTTAAGGCAAACCTGCAGTTATACCAACAACTTTGTCCACAAATTCAATGTCAACTCTACAGGCAACAACTACAACTACAACAATTACAACGACTGTTTTCACAGGTTGTTTTTATGCGTTTAAATCGACTAATTTTTAATTATATTCAAAAATATTATTAGGGGGAGGGTTAATTGGTTATTTTGTGTCTATTATAATTCAGTTTAAATTTTTTTGTGTTGTAGTGCTTCCCCCTGTTGTTGTGAGCACCGTTGCGGTCGCGGGGTCGTCCTCCGGGGGGCTGCCTCCCTGGGCCATTGGTAAGCCTCCCCATTTATTACAAATTTTGTAATTTCACACAAATTAATTATTAATTACAAATTAAAGTTTTCTTTATTTCGGATATATTTTAGAATTATACTTTTTAATTACTTTACATGAGTAATTACAATTATTAAAAATTCAGTATTATAATCGTGCTGGTATGCTTGCACTGCAGTGATATAATTAATAGGTCATATTGACCTATATAAAGACACATAATATATTGATATCCGGTGACATAATACATCACGGAATTATTTTATTTATTTACTTTTTTATTTATGTTTGTGTTTACAGCATTGCTGGCTTTGCTTGGTTTGCTGGCTTTATTGTTGCTGTTTCTTTGCTGCTTCTTCTGTTTATGTGGAGGAGGGAGGGGACGGTCAGTGATCAACTGAATATTTTAACAATTTTATCATTTCATCAAAAATAACGTTTAGAGAAAATTAAACAAAATATTGTTATTAATGCAATATCTATCTATAAACGCTCTAAATTGAATGAAAGATTATTAAGTCACGCAATTTTTGAATTTATCTATAATGTCTACTCTGTATATAATTTATTGAAATTCAACTATTTATCTCTTTCAAAGAGAGATTTTGAGATGACCCCTTTCATTTTAATTGCATGTTTAATTCTCATTTAGTAGAGTTTTTTGTACATTTATATTTTTATTCGAACTTTATCGTTGAATTAACGAACACGGAATAAATAAACAACAAGTCATTTTATCATCTAAGCTTTATCATTTAATTTTATTGTTTAACTATTTAATAACTTTGTCACTATTGATTTAATTTATATAGTTGTGGTAGAAAGGTAGTTGGGGAGCTGAATTCCATTGACGTGCGCCCCAAGGCGAGGATCCCTCAAACGAATAAAGTCGGCAACACAGAAGATTTCTACGGAACATATGAAGTCACTACGAGTAAAGGTAAACAATTTAGTGACTTGCTGCACCCTTTAGTAAAATATTAATAATTTGAAAATCTGATTTTACCTAAGACTTTAGATGACCACAAGATATATTACCTGTAATATTTATTAAAGGTAAAGTAAAGGTAAGCGAATGAATTTATGTTTTAAAATTAAGTGACTTGCTGCATCTTTTAGCAAGATAACAGTTAATCAATAAAATTAATTTATTGGTAAAAGTTCAGTTTTAGAGTTAAACTATTAAATTGATTTAATTTGTGTTTATTTATTTATTAATTTTATGTTTTTTTTGTTTCAGCCAATTTAATGTAAATCAAATGGATCATCATTGTTTTCTATTAAAGTCTTGTTATCTGTCGAGTCAACGAATATACAAATAATTGTGGAACGCACACACTTCTACACTTAACCGCTTGCACTCTGTATACCTCGCTGCTTGTATTTTCAACTTATGCTTTTAGCGCAATTTTAGGCTTTTCTGCAAAATATTATTTATTGTAAATCATGTTGATGATTAATTTATAATGATCTCAAAAAATAGTCAATTGTGTTATTTAACAGTGAATGTTATCATGTAAGTTATTTTATACACAAGATGTTATAGACATTTGCTGTTTTAAAGTTCTGTATTAGGTATAAGTTTTGATATTTGTATTGTTAATAATTATAATTATTATGTTTAAATTCTGTTGGTTTATGATTAGATTATGACGAAGTAAAATTAAGCAAGAATATTGTTATGAAAAATTTAGTTTTCTCAAGAATTTTAATTTTTAAAATCAATATCATTCAGGAATTGACCCGGACATATGGTCTTGGAACAGTATGGACCCGGACATATGGACCCGAACAATTGAACCCGGACGTATGGACTCGGACATTTGAACCAGGACAGTTGAGCCGCGACACTTAAACCCGGCCACATGGGCCCGGACTTCGATCAGGGTGTAAATATTTTATATCTAAAAGATAATCGACACAATGCTTTATTGTCTGCAAAATATCAGCCGGGAAATTTTGATCGGGCAATATTATTAATACCGGGTGATTTAAATCGACAACACTGCACAGACAGATACACAGACAGACAGACAGACAGACACACAGACAGACAGACAGACATATCTGTTCTATTAATATATTATGTAATAAATTTGTTACACACGTATCGTGCATACGATATTGTCTTTAATTAAGATATGCCAAATGTTAAGTGCTACACTTTTATAGTGTAAAAGTCTTGAAGATTATAATTCTGTAAAACAACTAAGCATAGCACTACATGCAGAGCTGTTATGAATAGAGTCGACGTAGCTTATTCATTCAAGACTATAGCTACAACAGTGTTAATAAATTATAATTGAACACGTGACGTCAGTGTTTTATCAAAGTCAATTTAAACGTAGGCGTTTATCGGTTACTATATACTATAAGCACAAAGTATAGTGCTTATAGTTTCAACTGCTTGGTAGCCAAGATGTCCAAAATAATACTATATACTTAGGTATATGAATTAGTTGAAATTAACAATGCGCTAAAGTCTTGAGTTATATTTTAAAGTTGTCGTCGAAGAAACCGCATAAAAAGTTCATTGAACAAAGCATCAAATTCTTTCTTTTGATTTTCATCGCTTTTTTAACCAGTGTTATTATAAGCCTAGATATTATAATTACAAGCTATTTATTTTATTGTATACATGTAACAACATTCCTATAAACGACTATAGATTTATATAGGTCAGTGCAATGGCCGAGCCAAGGAGGGGAGTTATGAGGGTCATAGCCTCCCCGCCATATGAAAGATAAAAGAATATTTTGTAATATTATAGGAATCAATTTAATTTTCTCCCCCGCCCCCTCCCCCTTCTCTAAGAAATGTAGCATTTAGCGTCAGATAGACCTACATGTATACTACGACACATTTAAATATGACCAGAAAGTGATAAACTAAAAATAGGTCATCGCAATATTTTCGAGCAACCCCCTCCCCTTTAGCAAAATCCACTGTATAGATCTAATGCTTTAACAGAAAGTTACGCAAAGTTTGAAAAGAATAACTATGCAAAAAAGCAAACAAAAAGCTTTGAACGTCTCTAATTGTAGTCGTAGTCATCCGCTTTGCTATATAGCAACGGCACAGAGTCACTGGACTACAAAAACACTTCAATCTGGGACGCCCTTAATTCACGGATAAATATAAAACATCACTCGAGTCTTCATCCTCGATTGTTAACACTAAACGTTTATGTCGTGTTCTGCGATTAGTCGCTGATCAGAAGCACTTAATAAACCAATTCGTTTCTCGTTTAAGATTAAATTTAGTATTTAAGGGGTGGGCATGGTGTGGTGTAACCCTCCAATATTGAATATTTGAATATTTTCGTTATTATTTAAACAAAAATACTTAACATAAATAGATTAATGCATTTGAATATTTCAAGTTTCAAATAAATAAAACTTATATTTCAAATAAATAAAAATGCTTATTAGTAAAACAATAAGTCAGTTAAATTCAATTAAAGTCAAAGTCAATTCAATTTAAAGTCTATTAAAGTTAAAATTAAAGTCACTTAAAGTCAGTTAAACTCGTAAATTATGGCTAAAGAATTATCTTAAATAATTTTCCATACATCCCATTCGTCGAATATCATTCTGATCACAAAAATTCGATCTAAAATATTGATAGATCCTTTTTGAAATCAATGCAGTGCCTGAAATTACTGTCTGCTAATTATTAATTATTCCAAGCACGATATTATAAGCTTATACTGTTAAACAGGCGTCATTATAATTATAATGCCATATCAATGTCAGATTTTTGTCACATAAAAATATTAACTTGTTATTTAACTCTAAGTCTACAATTAGTTAATTAATGTAGTCTACTAAGTATTATAGTAATAGTAACAATTAAATGTAATTCAGACATAATTAAAATAATGTATACATTTATTAATGTACTGTAATTAGACTATTTAAATACTCGGTTGAGCAGCTAAATTACTTATAGATAAAGTTTCTTTAGTGATTTATCTAAACTTAAACAACTTATGATAGTTTAAATTTAACAATATAGTTAGCAATATAATTGTAATAAAATTACAATATGCAATTTTGTTGTAGCGTGTGTATATTTTTTTTATAGGTTTAGGATATAATTTTAAATAGGCATTTTCCGTATATAATATATTTGAAGAAACGCGCCTTTATAACTTAAAATATGACGTCATTGACTGGTGTAGAATTTCTATCAAGTAAAATGAAGCGCGACAAAGAAACAGATAAAAATAAGACACATACACACAGATACGAACACGGATATGCGCACACGGATAGGCATACAACTGGAAGTATATTTAATCCTAGGCTACATTGCATTTTCGCTGCTCTTGCATCGCTATTTATTCTACACGAATCAAGTAAGTAGAAATATTATTGATTTAGTTCTGGAGTAATTTACTCCTTTGAGAATTTGTGAATTTTTTAAAATATAAAAAGTTATAACTCTGTGACAGATTTTTTGATAAATCACAATGTTTAAAGACAGAACAAAATCAGTTAAAGACAGTTTAAACAATGTACAGTTAGTTAATAGTTTGAATAAGTATGGTAAGTTCGATAGATTGTAATTTCTTTAATACTTATTGATTAAAATATTAAAATGAAAGGAAGCCATTCATAGTTTCATCAATTTGGTTAATCCTAAATAGACAGGATGATAAAGCTGCTGTATTGATTCATGAGAATTTTACTGCCATCAAAACTCTTATCACTTTGCATGCCACATTTTTTTTGTATAGAAATAACAAAATATGCCTACTTTACTTTTTGTCCTAATATATTTACAGATGCCCAGTGCACTTCCTATAACAGCAGAGGCTACTGTTACACCCTCGTACCAAACCCATCGAGTTGGGACGACGCCAAGGCCTACTGTCAGAGGTCGGGCGGTACTCTGGCGTCCCTCTATGATAATAAGGTCCAGGCTGAGGTCCAAGGCGTCCTTCAGGGGCAGAAGTTTAACGAGACGATCTGGACGGGGGGCAGGCAGGAGGACCCTGATGCTATGATTGGAAATCCACAGTCACTTTGGAGATGGGTTAAGGGTTAGAATGCTTTCTGCATTTCTTACTTTTATTTCTTTCTTTCTTTGTGCTTTCTTTATTCATTTATCAAAAAAAACACTGAACGACCAAATGCTTTTGTACAGTAGGTTTCCATATAATGCAAAAGAATGTAAAAAGTTTGTAAAAAGTAGAAAGAATAAAATTACAATTGAAAAGAACATTACTAATTAAATCTAAACTCTTTTGATCTTGATTCTCGACGTTCATGAAGCCAAATAAAATCATTTCCTTCATCCAATCTCCACTGACCTGCAAATCTCCAGCCAATGGTATGATTTTAGCTTTAAGTAGTGATACATAACTAATACAGTTAAGTTAGTAAGCAAGGAGATCATATCTGTCGTTATTTGAAAGTCGAATTCTAGAATAGTTTGCTTAATTTGAATTATTTTAAATTTAAAATTTCTATTGTTTTCAGATTGTCAATCGTGTGCTCTAGAAACAGGTTAGTTTCCCTTTTATTTATTTCTCAATTGCTGAATACATCACATGTATTAAAATTTGTTTCAAAATATAAAAGAATTGTAAAGTAAAAGATAATGAATGTTTATATCACATGAAAAGCCTAGTCTAATGCCTCAAAGTAGTTGCACAAATTATTAATCAAATAAGTGTTAACAAAACAGAATTAGAATTTAATGGAACATTACCATAGTTCAATTTAAACGCTTTTGGTCTTATTTTCTCAACAGAATACAACTTTTTACATATTATAATATTATTAAATTTCTTTGTTAGCTTGTTCGGGTCAACCCACTGCTAACCCCCTTGACTTAGCCTTCATTATTGACAACTCTAATGGTGTCCCTCCAGCCACAATCAGCGACATGACAAACTATATCTACAATCTACTACAAGCTTTTGTCATCGGCCCAAACAACGTCCAAGTCTCTATCCTCCGTCTAAGCGACACCGCCACTCCCCTGCTCCCCCTCAGTCCCTCAAGGACTGCCGTGGAGGGCGCCCTACTCACCGTTGCCCAATCCGGCGCGACCAGGGACCTCGTCGCTACTCTGGGGGTCCTTCAGAATCAGGTTTTCACGTCTTTCACGAGTTCTGGTAATAGGGCCATTGCACCAAATGTTGCAGTGTTTCTAACTGCTGGCCCCAGTGTGAATGCTCTAATGGATATACGAGCGGCGGCCCAAAGAATAAAAAAATTTGGAGTGACGGTGTATGGGGTGGGGGTGGATGGGTCGGTGAGGGGGGACGAGCTGAAGGAGCTCTCGGCGGAGCCTAAAGTTTTGGGGGATACTTATTATATGCTTAATTCAAGTGGGAGCTTGAATGCCGATTTTGCTGATGTTCTGAGAAAGAAAATTTGTGCCTTTCAGAGACTGTATTTGTGTATGTATTCATTTTATGATAGAAATAGAATCTTACTTACTTTTAGATATTCAATTTAAAATAAATGCTTTTTTGAATCAGCTACAGATATGCTGAATTTAGGAAGCACATCTATAACCTCTTTTTACTTTTTATTGTACTTTTTAAAATGTCATTTTAATTGAAGCTTCATAATTAAAGGACTTATCAGATATTCTGTGTGTATATATATATATATTTGATACTTACTGCTAATTTATAGAAGTTTATAAATTTTCTTATTCAGCTCTGACTGGGGGTGCGATTGAACGACAAGGGTGTTATACAGACAGTTCATTCAGCAGGGACTTGCCCAATGACGTCAGTGGTCAAACGAAACCATTGGTTCCCAGTAACTGTGTCAAAACTTGCTCAAATGGACAATACACCTACGCTGCACTTCAAGTAAATAAATTTGATATCCATTTGAAAGTTATTCTGAAGTTAAATGGTATCAATCACTTGTATATTAATGTGACTTTAGCAAAAAATGGAAATCTAATCGAAATGGTGAAATGTTTTAATATAGTAGCATATAATAGCATGCAACTCTAATGGAGACTATTATATTATATTCTATTTGTATTAATATCTAGTTTCCAATAGTTTCTAATAGTTTCCAACAGTTTCCAATAGTTTCTAATAGTTTTCATTTAGTTTCTAATAAGTTTCTAATAGTTTCTAATAGTTATAAATATATCTTATCAAATGACTTTTACAATTAAATTTTATTATTATTATAACTATATTATATAATTATAATTAAATTAAATTTTACAATTAAAATACAAATAAAAATATCAAATTACTGTTAACACTGTTGTAGGACGGTAACAAATGTTTTTGTGGCAACACTTTTGGCAGTTACCCATCAACCCCCCAGTGCAACGTAGACTGTGTAGACAACGCGACACAGAAATGCGGAGGATTTACCAGCAACAGCATTTACAGCATCAACAGTATGTAAACTCATTTCATCATTTAGTTAATATTACATTTTTTATACACATTTACTGCAAGCCTACTCTAAATTAATATTCTGATTATGGTTTATTATTATTGTAATCATTATATTCGTGCATTACATTATCATCACATTACTTTATTATTGTATTTATTAATAATCATTACATCATTATTGTAATAGGCTGGTAACTTCTCAACGCATAGAACACATATTTATATCTAAAGCCACGGAAAAAATTGAAATCATTTAAAATTATCATTTTTTGAAATCAGTTTCTTTCAGTTAGATTATTTATTTTTGGTCCTAAATCGAATTATTTAAAAATCATATAATCAATATTTTGTTTACTTTCTTTCTAGGCGGATCAACCAGATATTCAAGTTGGGCTTATGACAACTTTCAGCCGAATAATCTCAATAACTTTCAGTGGTGCGGCTGTCTCGATTCGTCACGTGATCTCAACTTTGATGATCAAAACTGTAACATGGAATTCTACTATCTCTGCCAAATTAGTAAGTATATATTTCGGTACCCTGACAAATTGACCCCGAATACATTAACCTGACAAATCGACCCCGACAATTCATTCAGTGATCATAATTCAAACCAATCCCAAATTTAACCCAATATTTGATCTAACTTCGATGCTAAACCTAACAATAGCTCCAACCCTAACCCTAAGAACTAACAGTCATTATCCCTGACAAAATCTGGGTCGAATTAACGGATTTGTACTATATATTTCAACATTCTTATTTAAATCCAGACTGCTAGAAAACCACTCTAACAGATTAAGATTTAAAGATCATTGCACTAAATTAATGTGTTTTTGTTTTGTGTTGTAGAGACAATAGCCCCGTGTGAAGGGTTAGGGTCTGACACCCGCTATTTTCTCTCGTCTGGTAAATGTCTCTTTCTCAGTGCGGTCAAGGAAACTTGGTACAGAGCGAGAAGCGTAAGAAAATGATTTTAAATAAATAATATAGGATAACACATTAATAAATAATTATAGTAATAATAATAATTAATTAATAAAATACGTGTTGAATAATAATAAAGTAGATGAGGTAATAATTGCAGATCTAAACTAAAACTACTCTTTGGATTTAAAGTTTGGATTTACTATATAATTAATTATTTTTCATGTTTCATATTTGTTCTTAAATCTAATGCTTATTTTAATAGTCTTGCATTGGACTTGGTGGAGATTTGCTTGTCTTAAATGATGACTCAGAAAGACAAGCTCTGAACATTGGTCGAACATTTCCTGATAGATACATTTTCATTGGACTGCTCAGACACTCTTTCTATTGGATGGATGGTTGGTCTTTTTTCATTTTATTTTTATTAGGATTTAGGCAATATGGATGCTTTCATTTATACATTCGAGTGTGTTCATGCTTATGATTTAAGCAATTTATAGGAATACTGTAGATCTAAAAACACATCAGAAATAATACTTTAGAGAAATTGTGCATTTTTAATTTTCACTCAGTAATCAGTGACCGATTAGTTAATCTAGCATAGCTAATATTTTCGTTAAATTATGAAACGCCTATCGAATCAAATCGCAAACCAAAATGCATTTTTTATTATTTTATTTTGCAGAAACTGGTGGGACAGAAATGGACTACAGTAACTTTCGTAGACAGCAGCCTCAGCCGACTGATGGAACGTTCCAATTGAAGTGCGTCTACATGGATGCACAGTATCAGTGGGCAACATCATCTTGTGCCCAAAACTTTAGCTTCATTTGTCAAAGCAGTAAGTTTTCACAATTTTGTCTATATCTCAAATATCTATGAAAAAAGTACAGTGCATTAGAATGCAATATCTAATTTAAATGAAAGTTAATTTAAACAATTACTGTCATCACTACTTATACAATATTTAATATAATATACGTTTTGAATCAGCTTTTTTGGAGAGTATTTGTTTAGTTTGTTTGTTAAATAGTATTTTATCTGAGCAAATGTCTGGCTTTAATAAATCTTGAATTTCAGTATCAGCCCATCTAGGTGATATACAGTCATCTAAGTCAAGACTCGTTAGAGAAGTGGTTAGAGTACCGGACTCGGATAATATAGGTCCAGGTTCGAATCCCGGAAAGCTCACTATTTCTCAAACTTGCTGCACCCTTTAGTAAGGTGCTTAAATTGATAGCTACGTCTGAGACATCGTTAAAATATGGTAATACATGACGTTAAACTTAACTTTTTTTAACTTAATCTGCATTTACAAACAACATCTATAACTCAAATATTGGAAAATGTTTCTGTTTTATTACTATCATTAGGACAACCAGTATACGTATCAACTACAAGCAACACAGGCGGACCTCAGCCATTCACAACTATAAGCAACACAGGCGGACCAACACAGCCATTCACAACAATCGCAAACACAATAATCAACACAGGTATTATTTTAAGTTTGTTCAGTTTTGTTTACTTCTAGTGAATGGAAATGATTTTTTCACTCTTTTTTTGTGTCATAAACATTATAGTCCGATTATAGTGGTAATCTAAATGAAAGTTAACTTAAACAACTACTGTCGTCACTACTTATACAATATTTAATATAATATACGTTTTGAATCAGCTTTTTGAGAGTATGTTTTTAGTTTGTTTGTTAAATAGTATTTTATCAAGCTTTAGCAAATGTCTCGCTTTAATAAATCTTGAATTTCAGTATCAGCCCCATCTAGGTGATATATCTGTATTTGAATATAACATCTATAACTCAAATATTGGCAAATGTTTCTGTTTTATTATTATCATTACAACACCAGTATCAACTATAAATGTATGGATACCAACTATAAATAACACAGGCGGACCTGAGCCATTCACAACAGTTGTAAATACTATAATCAACACAGGTATTATTTTAAGTATCATCATTAACTTTTAAATTTTGATTATCTCAAGTGTATGGGAATTATTTATTCAATTATTTTTTTGTGTCATAAACATTAGTCCAATTTAAAGTTTTCATCTAAGGTTCATTATTAAAGAGATATTTTTTGTTTTTAGATTTTACAGCCGTCCCTCCAACTGGAATTGCCTCCACAGAAGCCAAACTTGCCCTGCCACCTTGGGCAATTGGTAAGTACACACCCACGTCAACTTTCAGTGCATACTTGAAAATCATGCCATGTTGGTTAACTTAGATTAACACTCATTAATAAAGTCACAATGGACTCGTTAACAATCAGTATTCTCTAATGTAATAACTATTTCAGCTTCTAGTATATGCTGTGGTAAACTCTTAAACTAACTCTTTGTTATAAAGATTTGTTTTAAATATTAAGTTTGATGTTTTATAATAGCTCTGTTGACATTACTGGGCCTACTGCTACTCGCTCTGCTCATACTCTGCTGCTGTTTTTGCATTGGCAAATCAAAGAATCGCAGGTAATTTAAAAAATAATCAAGTTTAGTTTTATAATGCCAAAAGTTTTATTAAAATTAATGTCCAGATCTCAATTGAATTGAAACCAAAATCTTGATATATAATTGAAACCAAAATCTTGATATATAATTGAAACCAAAATCTTGATATATAATTGAAACCAAAATCTTGATATATAA
>JAQIXG010002306.1:0-18106 GCA_034700105.1 Oconnorella tubifera | reverse complement strand
GCTTGGTCTGCACAGCTGCACAATAACAATGAATGTAATTTCATTAATTTTTGTTTATTTTTTGTTTAAAAAGATTCATATAATGTATTGTTGGAAAAAAAATTCCGTAAAATCTGGTGCCCTATTAAATCTGGCGCCCTATTAAATCTGGCGCCCTAGGCGACTATGCCAGGAGCCGGCCCTGATGTTTCTGAATTGTTTCATTAATATTAATAAATAGACGGCATACTTCTAAGATAAGATTATTAATTATTTCTCTTACAGAGGCTGGAGGGAGACCCCGTTTCTTTAGTATCTCGATATACTGAAATTAGATCTAAATGGATAAAAGAAAAGCTAAGAGATTGTCAGTATGTTTTAGAGAATAATCGTACATTCTACGAGTGGATTATTTAAGAAGAGGCTTCTTTTAATTTCATTCGATAGATGGCAATTGCAACCAATGAAATTGACCGAAAGTTATTTGTAAATTAATTATGTTAGTTATTTGTTAATGAAAGTTCAAAATTGAAAAATAACTCAGATATTTGAGTTAATTGTGATCGCAAATATGCCTAGTGGAAATATTATGGAAAATTAAACGTTTATGTGTAGCATAATATAGACTTTTTATCAGACAAGTTCATTAATACTGGACTGTACTAATTTAAAATCTGTTATAAAATTTGTTACAGTATATGTTACAATTTAATTATATTATAAAGAATGTAAACTGCATAATGTCTTACAACCATGATGATGGTATAAAAAGTTTCAAAAAAAAATTGTACTAAATTTCACAACACAATTGTTTTTCAAAAATTAATTATTTTCTGCACTTAGACCTACTGACATTAGTGATTGTGTTATCATTTTAGAGTTTATCACGAGAATAACTCACTTTCAGGGCGGTGTAACGATGAAGGGGTGGGGGGTTGAAACCTGCTGCTGGGCTAAGATTTTGTTTGAAAATTTAAGAGAAAAATTATCCAAGTCATGTTTTCTATTATGAGTTCAAATAGAATATGATAACGACTCAGAAATCTGAGACCAGTCGATTTTGTGTCTTTTCTATCGACTATAATATCTGAAAGTTGTTTTCTTATAATTTGTTATTATATTAACGACTTGAAATATATTTTACGAATGTCATATAGTTATAATTTAGAAATTGTGAATAAGTAAAAGAAATCCAAAGCAAAAAAAAACGAAAATGATCTTTGACAAGTGTTTATTTCTCCAGATGCTATTAATATTTTATTACTTAAAAGCTATCTAGATTTTTTTCAATTATTATTTTTGTTTACTTTTGCTAACTTTTATTAAAATAAGTTAGTTACTTAATTAGTCATACTTAATTAGTTCATTCACCGTTTAGGAAATTTTTCATCCCGAGATTGTTTCTTGTTGGTTGAGATAATCTTATCTTGCAGATTGGATGAAGGTTTTGCCAGTTGAAATGGATGAACTCTTCATGTTTGACAAGCTTATCTGCGCATAGCGTATGCTGATAAGAGTACTTTGCATAATGATTCGATCAAATATAGAAACTTTTGAACCTGTGAGCAATACGAGCAATACTGTAATAACTCGTACATTGAATGAAATGAAAAAAACCTATTTGTTCCTAGTATACTGCAGAGAACCTAAATTCACTTCTCAAAGTAACAATCACCGACAATTTAATGCACTATAACGACCAGTATTATTATTTGATGAGAATGGAGGGTTGTGAAGCGGAGGGTCTTTCAACAAAACTGCTCTTCTTTTATGTACGTTTTTCATTCCCTGGGCTACTAAGATATTTCTTTTTGTGAGGGGGGGGGGGGAGATGAGAGTTGGGAAGTATTTTTTCTACACCGGTTATACGGCTTACATTTGCTACTACTTTTCAGAAATATAGTGATTGTGTAAAATAGGCTAATATGCAATAGAAAGAATAATCATTAAATATTAACACTGACTTAACAAAAGTTAAGTTTGCTTAACAAAACTGCCAAAAATTCGAAAATAAGTTTTAGCAAATTGCAGACCCATCAACATTCTCATACTTATAACACCATAAACATTCTGATACGAGTACGACAATAATAATAGATAGTTCTATAATAAATTTTAATAGTTCTTAGCGTAAAAATAAATGAAAAATGGAAGAAATGTACACGTCTTTTAAAATTTTAGCTAAGTTGTGTCAAGCTTGCAGTGGAAATCTTGCTTGAGATATTATCTTCATAAAAAACCTTGTAGTCTCTTTCCTGTACTTGCAAAGTGACGGCTTCGAGCACAGCACCTCAATGAGGGCGGAGTTATTTTTGAAACTAAAAGATGAACTATGTAGGCCTAACATGCATCAATTGCTTGTAGATAATAATTGTATTCATGGAAACTTCATGACAAATTAGTTACACTTAAATATTTATTTTAAAATTTCCATTTTACCGATTTGTTTTACGAAGTTAGCTTTATTGATAGTACTAATTTCCTTTGAAGGTAATGATTTTAAAATTGGCAATCCAAAAATGTGAAAACTTTTTAATTTTGAAATTATGCACACATTGCACTGGCCATCAGATTATGTTATTAGCATTATGTATATCAACAACTCTTAATTTAGTCAAGAAATAATAGGAATATTAGATTTTTAAAATGAGCTATCGTGGATTGACGCATCAGATCCAAAAATGTCAAAGTAATTAATTTGTCGTCATAAACATTTGAGTAGAGTTTATCTGCAAAATTTAATAGAACTAATTAACCATCTAAAACTATTTAAAATGGAAGCTACAATGTAAACTTATATTTCATTGCTTTTGCAAAATAATTTGAAATATTGCGCAAATAAAAACTACTACTAAATCTTTCGTAAGATAAGTATGTATACTATAGAATCTAAACGTAAGCAACCATGATTTATGCCAAACTTGTTACAGATTAGGCCTCATAGCTAAACAGTTTCAGTATTGTTATCACTCGTGTAAAGCAGGCTACGGTAGAGTTTTCCAGTTCAAACTGATCAATACAGAAATTGATAATACGCAATTACATAAGCGAATAAAAGTCTAAATTATTTAAAAGAGATGTAGTTATCTATTAATTAATTAAAAAAAGAAATTATTTCGTGCTTATCATAACTGTTGATGATGCAGAATTTTACTCAATGAATTTAATAAAATATTAAATATTTCACTGCAAAGAAATATGATTGATAAGGGCAAATGTTTTTGCATGATATTTCTGATGTATTATATTTTGAATGATTGACTATGAAAAGTTATCATAAGCTGAATCTCGCGAGCATTCGATCCATCTTCGTGTGTCGTGTATGTTGCCTACACAGCATCACATTTGTTTTTTAAAGTTTTTTCGTAATATCGATAATGATGGAAACTTACTTATATAAATATAAAAAGTCAAGTAATATTTCTGTCTAAACACATTACTAAATAAAGATTATACAAATAATTGTTTTAAAATAATATTCTACAGTAAAAAATGAAACAGTCAATAATAAATTGCTAGGCCAACATTCGTATCAAGTTAATATAATTTATTAAGAAATAACAATAAAAGTTTGCTTGCCCCGTTATTTGTAGCATACCTTTCTTGTGATTGTAATATTATTTGTTATGAAAATATTAAATAAAGGTGCTATCATATAAAATACGCATACAATCTTGCAATAAAGCTTGCAGGTGTCTCAGTTCCAGACTTGCACTTCCTCTGATCTCCTAATAAATCTGCAACATGTCTGGTTTTTGTTTTATCTTTTATGAGAAAATGGTACTATAGGTTAATTAAAATACTTTGGCACTAAATGGCCTTTTTGCGTTTCCTTTCCGTTAAACAACAAATAAATAAAATAAAAATTCCATGATTGCCATTGCAAGGAGTTTGCTGTTTGTTATTGAGAGTGAGTAAAGTGTATTTAAAATACATGAATATATGAGTGTAACTGAAAACTTTAACAGGAAAACAATAAAAATACATGTTTTTTAACTCTTGTAATTTATCCGAAATTATTATCGCAATATTAGAAATGTATTCTAAGCGTTCCGTGGCTTAGACTTACTTAATTTAGAGTTTTATTTCATGACATATTGCGATTACAATTAATTTTAAACAAAATTCGTTTGCTATCATTAATTGTCAACACTGATTTTTCTCAATGTTGAAAAGCATCAAAACATCACAACAATCATTTGATGCTTTTTTGTAATAAAGTAGGCACATCAATACGTCTTCTTTGAGAAAACTTATGAAATTTTCAATAAGCTTCACGCACTTAAAATTACTTCCTGTCTTTCTTTTTCACTCCCCTCACAATTTAGATTTTTATTTGAGTTATTTATAGTTTTTTGTTAAGCGTTGTTATGAAGGCGAGTTTACTGCGTTTTATTTTATTGTGTCTTTGAAAAACGATAAAAAAACGTTTTATACGAGTTTTTTGTAAAGTAGAAATGTTAGGCTTAGCAATAGTTGAGCAAGGTTCATGCTGTCTGCATTTGAATTCTTTGTAATAGGTAGAAGCCACATCATTAAATATGAACACTATTTTAGTTAATCGAATATTAATTATAAACATTTAACCCGATATTGAAAAAGTTATTAAAAATCCTTTTATATATGATGATATATATAATTAGTAACTTTTTCAGTTTTAAGGAGTAAAGCCTGTACAATTTATGACTTTAAATACGGTTATTTCTATATGTCTATATATTATGATATGCAACAGTTATGTTTGAATATAAAACTCTACTACAGAGTTATCTATTTACTGGTAAAGGTTAAAAAATCATTTCATATTTTATTTTTGTAAATGATACAGCATTACTATAATATCGTATTTATTTCTCAAACTGATATTTCACGTTTTGCTATTTTTGAATATTGACACCTTTCAAATAACTTTGAAATAACAATGACAGTCAACGGCCTCTGTAAATCTCTTTCGATATAGCGAGAAAGAAAAATAACTATCTTTTATCTAACCCCCTATCATGCAATTGATAATCCCAACTGACGAGACGACGACTGACGCCAAATCTGCCCCCTATACTTCATGGCATATAAGAAGATCCTATTTCGTCGTCTAGATTTATTTCTCGCTATTTTATTGACACTATCATTCTCTGCTGAAAGCCTTCGTCCGTCTCACAATGAGCGGATGTGAGGATTTTGTAGGCCTTATCCCGCAGCGTTTCTCTGATCCGGCGCATGCTAAAAATCCTTCTAGCAGGATTTATATACGGAACAGTCACCTTCGTGGACTGCATTCGTCTTGTCGACCGTGATCTCATGAAATAAGACGATTCTTTACAGCTATACGGGATCAATAAAGTCTAAAGCAGTTGAGTGTTAATGCGCCTAATCATGTCAGATCAGAATACCAAATCAAATTCTAAAATATCTACTATCTACTGTGAAACAAAGAAAGTTCAAAATTTATTTATTTAAAGATTTTTATCATTAAATGTTTCTCACAGATGGCACATTTTTGTATCAAAATTAATGTTATTAAAAAAATAGTTCAGAACCGATATAAAAATCTAAAACTATTTAATTAAATCGGAAATTCGCTTGATACAACTAATAATATTTTAAAATTTGCCAAATCTTAAGTGATTTTAACTGTAAATTGTAAATGTTTTGATGAAATAGTTTCTCATGTTAAATTAATTATCGTTTTAACTGGAATAGTGACTCCGAGTAAGATCTGTTTCTGACTAAAGAAGGGTATTTCAAAAAATTGACGATTATACCTGTAACTCTCTTTCAGCTTATTTATTTTAATCGTACGTGATAAGATTACAATGTTTTCTCAGTTTTCGAAAAACTTTGGAAATCTGAGAAATTATTATTTAAGTGCTATTTATTATTAAAATAGTAGATTGCGTTTAGATTATAAATTGCATCAAACTAAAGTAATACCGATTACACTTCATGCAACTTTTAGCAGTAGATCGAACTAATATTGGTTGAAGCTTTCGCATTCGCTACTAAACATAATTCAATAATCGTGATAGATATTAAATTTAATTACCGTTGAGATAAAATAATGCTCTACCATATAGAGATAACGCTCTAGTTATTGTCGTATGCGCGCTTGATCCTTGTGGCAGCTATTAACTATGCAGGAACGCGTCGCCTGTTGAAAGATGATCGAAGCGTGTTTTGCCGTGTAATCTCGCTACCGTTATTACCAAACCTTTTGTCTCTCGATCTCGCATCGATCAATCAGAAATATTTAGCGTTCGTGCAGCCGCAGCCCGCTCATATATTAAATATTTCAACAGCGATATACTAGATTAATGACCGATTGAGCATTTGAGCCGGTGCTTAGAGTTTGCATCTAATCTTCGGAAATAAAATTTTATGATATATTACAATTAAAAATTTGGTTGAGATTGATTACAGATTGTATGATGTACAGATATATGTCGATATTATGCCTTTACTGTCAATTTTTGTGTCAAGTTTTTATGTAATCATTATTGTTATACATAAGTATGCAGGCTTACATTATATTACTGCTTGGCTTCTGATCGACATAGAGGTTTTTAGTCAGATTATTATACATCACATTACTGACTCACGAGTGTAATATATACTAAAATTGTGCAAATGTATTGTGTAGTTAATCTACAAAAGCGTGTTGCTTCAATTCCAAACACTAAGAAAATAGAAAAATTGTATTAGCTGCTATTAGGCAACAGAATATTGTTATCATTTGCATCTAACTCGCTTCTTTTCAGAATTTAATTACTATATAAAAAAATATATAAATATATTTTCATAAATCAATGAATTGTTAAATCGAGTGGTCGATTGCAGGCATTAGATCAAAGCATAAGAATTATCTCATAGCCTGTTCATATAATAAATGATAGATGGTAGATATGCTATTTATGCTACATATGGGAGATATTTTGTGACTATAAAAGTTTTCATTTCAAAAATCTAAACGGAGCAGATTAACAATTAGTCACTAATTTTTAGAGAAAATAGTATTTGAAAACGAGAAGTGCTTAATGAGTAAGTGGATATGAAATATTTGACAAGAGATGCACGAGCCAGAAAAGAAGACTAATGTGACAGCTATACTTGAGTGAGGAAAATGGATGAGATAATTAAAAAATAGTACGAAAGTAATAAATAATTATGAGATTAGTAGGCCTTTGTGCAATATCACTACAAATAATTGTAGCCTTTAGCAGAAGTATTCTGTCAGGATTCAAGAATCGCAGCCCAAACAGATAAGAGAATGATGGAGGTTTTATCAGAAAAACGTGTTACAAGTACAATGCTAATAGATAAACGATAATATGTTTAGAGCAGACCTTAATAAACATCTGCATGGTTTTAACGACTCATTAAAAAGAATCAGTGAAAGAATCAACAATCTTTGTATACATGAACTATATTCACATCCAGTATTAAATGAAATATAATATTAATTATAATTTATCTTTTAAAATGTAATGAATATAAAATTTAAAATAGGTATGTTAATGTTCAACAATTACGTAATTAAAATGAAAAATGATGAAATTAAAATGAAACTAGATATCGTCAGGTTTGAATCTCTGCCTCGTATTCTAGAGATCCAAAATGGAGATAATTTAAATTAATGAAAAATGAACTTGAGTGCACAATATATTTAGACACAATATGTTTAGACCCATTAGTAATCTGGGCTTATATCATGTAATAATCAAGTATTTTAGAGTAATCGCTGATTAATTAATCCGCCTGTCATAACTTAAAATTCTTCAAATTAATTGCCACCTAATTAAAAGTGGATTGTAGCATTAATGAAAACTACACAAAACTTATTTTATAGAAAATAAAAAGTATCATCAATTTCTCTTTAATATCACTTATATTTTAATCATATTCAAGTATAATTGTAGATAACGTTAGATGCTTTAACACAGTCAAACAAACAAGTTTATATTTCAGCAGTTAAATATTAAGAATTTCACTCTGTTTGATGGCGAATCCGCTTAGATTTTTATTTTCTCTCTTATCTTCTAATCTAGATGTTCTCCTGACGATTCTTCGGCAGCAAGTTTTCAAGGTCAGATTCGCCCTTAATCGCTTTCTCAAAACCTGACCACATCTTAATCTAGCCAGAGTATATCTACAACAGGCACTTCTTGAGCAATCGCTTACTACATAAGCTGGAACTGTTACGCGATTTCTTTTGCAAATGACATCACGTCCGCTTACTAAAATGACAAACTTACCGGTCCGAAAATGCGGTAGTACTTTTGCAGCGGGTTTAATCCAGTTTTTTCGCTGCCTGCTCCAAATTGGCGACCGAATGCTGTCGATACAAGTAAAGTTACGTTGTTGTGGCGAGCGCGTGCATGCGGGCGATAAGTGTCGCTTTAATGCTTTCATTCTCAACACGCGCGACCAAGCGAATAATCCTCGAAATCTGAGCATGTAAAGACTTCTACTTGCAAGAGTTGACGCAATTCTGAAAGAGTGATAATCTGATTTATTCATCTGCGAAGTAAAAACATTCATCTCCGACTTTTGTGAGTGAAATTGGAAAGATTCTGAATGATTAGTTGTATCTTGTGGGATCGTGAAAAAGTTTTCATCCGCCGATTTAGATTCATCATTCTTATCAATGCACTCTTTAGCTATGTTTTCTTGAAGTGATTTTGATGACGAAGAATTGGCATGAACGTTACTCTCACAATCAGTAATTTGAGATTCGTCACGATTTTGATCGACACGTAATTCATTCACGCATTGATCGATATTCTCACAAGATGTAACATCGTTCAATGTTAGCATATCTGAAAAACACTCATTATCTTTATTTATTTTTGATTTCTTTATTATACCTTTTGCGCAATTTTCATTTATACTATTATCCCCAAACTGAATTTGAGGATTCAAATCATCATTGAAGTTACTCTGTTCATCAAAATTCTTTGCATTTAAAATATCTACATCACAGACATTTAATACTAGATTCTGAGGCGAACAAAGATTTGCTGTCTTGACTTGTATCTCGAGATCTGAATGAGTCTGGGAATTCTCACGAGGGCTTTCACAGTCAACTAATTCCATGAAATTGCTATTGTATTGAGTATCACTTTTAGCTGCGGAATAACAATTCTCTGACAGCTTAACTGCTAGAGGCAGATCTAGCGCACACTCAGATTCAATCGATGGTAAGTGAATTTGAAGATCTGAAGATTTCCTCGACGCAATCGATACGTCCAGTTTCGGGTCTCGTGCTTCGATACACTCGTTCGTATTGGTGGAAATTTTCTGTAAGCTGTGATTTGATTCGGTCAAGCTTTGCATTGAAAACCGAAAACACTCGCAATTAGTGTCAGAGTTAACAGAAAGATCAGCAGGTTTTGGATCACTCTGTCTTTCATATCTGCTTAATTCTTTCGTATTTTCATTTACTTCGCATAATGCATTAGATTGAGTAAATTGAGTTTTGTTATTCTCGATATCTCTCTGTTCAATTTTAAGATTTTTGTAACTGTCATTGTTTTTACATTTTATGTTTTCTGCTCTGGTGTTTGAGTCATCAAGTTGTGTAGTTTGCTGGAGTTGCAGTGAGTATTGCATGCTGCAATCATGCCGTATGCAGTTATGCATTTCATCAGCTGTGTTACCTTTAGATCTTGCAGTCTGTTTATAAGCCAGACATCTATAAGAACACATGGTGCAAATTCTGTCACTACATGCGGTTGTATTACGAGTGGACTGTGCTGGAGGATTGAGGGATGCTCTCCTTGATGTCTTGGCAGGTTGTCTACTGAGATCAGTCACACAAAATGATGACCGTGTGAGATGGGAGTCAAGCGGTACATGCAAAGATTCAAAAGGAGGATCTTCATCGGGTGATTTAAACTTATAACAAACGGTTTCAGTGTTGATCTTTGGAGAGCCTTCGTTACCATTATGATCTAGAGTAAAAAAAACGTTGTTGCATCATTGCATTTACCAAAGCAAGTTGGAAAATACAATATTTAATATCATCACTAAAATTATCTTTATTGCATTATTTCAATGTCAATTATCTTTATTTAAAAAATTACGTTATGCTAAGTTAGGTTAAGATTAAGTCTAACATGCCTGGATGACTATGCACAATACAAATGGGTGCATCATATTAGCCAAATAGTATTAATAACTCCAATGTTGAACTCGAAGCTTTCTGATTCTAAATATTCCCTACTCTAACCACTTCGTTTATTCATACAATTAAATAAAAATAAAAATGACTGCATTTAAAAAACTAAAACTCAAAGTTACTAAGTCTCAGTGTAATTTATTGTTTAGCAATGATAACAGCTGATAAATTAAATTAAATGATTAATGCTGAATTTACTTTTCTATTCACCTATAATTTATGCTAATTTATTTGATTTAACCTGCTGTAAATCTAATCATTTATCTAATCTAGACTTTAAACTTCAAAACATTTAAATAAAATTAAAAAATTCGTATTGCTGTCAGGCTACCAAACATTCAATAATACATATTAAGACTATTGAAAATCAAATTCAAATAATAATGGAATATATTGCTATATTTATTGTAAATTACCTGAAGAGTCTATATGGGAGATTGCTTGATTTTCTGTCGTTGATTCTAGAAATGCTTTATTATAATCATCAGACATCAGCATCATGTTCATTGCTTTCATAGCTTTATCCCCTCCATTAACAAGAGACTGTCTACTAACTCTTCCACGTCCCGTCTCACTCTCTATTCTAAGTTCAGTTCGTGAAATCCTTCTGTCCGCTTCATTAGATTCTATCCGAAATTTTCGACGTTTCTTGTATTTCTTCTCCATAACGAGCTTGAAAAAATCAATCCTAATGTCGATTTTTTCCAATCCACGTTTTTCGCGATCTTCGATTATCTCGATAACCCTATCGCGCGTCTCGCAGACGATCACGCATGAGAACACGATCGCGAAGCATCCGAAGCTCATGAGAATTGGACCGAAGTAGGAAAGATTCCCGACGATGCCCCCGTGTCCGCCGATAAGGACGTGTTCGTTAGGTTCAACGGCAGCAGCGAGACGTGGCGCTTTCGAGATCGCAACCACCACGGCTCCCTCGGTGCTGTTTTCTCCATTCATGGACCCAGCGCGATGACCAGCTTGGTAGCCTATCACGCACATAGCCGTCCCGCCACCTATGACTACCATACCAATTCCTGTAGCAAGAAGAGCCTGCCAAACAAATGGAACGTAGCAGCGAAATTTCTGCTTTTTCTTCTTCGGACGCTGAGCGAAGATCAGACCGCCTGTTTGAATGGCGGAGTCACGACGGTTACGAAGAATGCGACCCGCGGCAAACATGTCAAAGATGAGAGAGAGCAATGTCAGATGTGATTCATTTGGGGCATGATTTTATGATGGATTTGACGTTATCAGGAATTGCATTAAGGCCAATCGGTCATTTTGGCTTTGTGATGTCGTGTTGCAGATGCAGCATTGGATTTGTGAAATCAATTTCGCGTTCAAATTGTATTTGACTCGTGTGCTCAAATGGACGCTTTGTTTGTCTGTTGATAAGAAATGTTTTCTTATATAAGTTCTTATAATCAGATCTAAAAGAAAGTTTTCACATCAGGGTATGAAAATAATTGTAATGTATTCATAATCATAATTCACTACAATAATCAACATAAAATAATTTCAAAACATCGCATAAAAGTAAAACATGAGCAGCGATGTAATTTTATTTTAATCTATAATTTAAAAACTTTGTTAGTTATTACTAATTTTTAACGTATATGCAGGAATTAAATACAATAACACTAGTGAAATATATAAGCCACAAAAATTGCAATCATTTATATCTTAGATCTGAAAACATTGAAATTTTGCAATTTCATTTAACTGCAGCTACAAAGCTATAAAATTCTACAGTTGATTTTTATGTACGACGTAGAAATCTTGATTGAGAATGATCAAGATTTGCTTAACGGCCTTGTAAATCATGGACTCGCTGGGTCTGTAGCCAGAATTGCGTCGAATCCCCCGGGTATCTATGCTGCACGCATTATGATCAAGCCTCCAGATATGTCTGACAGACCTGGTCGCTAATTTTGATAAATGATTCATTGTATGAAAAGCGGGGATCTGAATCGATTTTTGCTAAAAATGCCCTTTGAAGGTCGTTGTGACAATATTCTTTAAAATTACTTTAAATGAACATAGAGCAGTAGTTGTGTATAGGAATATGACGTTAAGCGTAAATACAATGCGCTCAATTCAAAAATAACTCTTGACTCTTTACTTAAAAATATGAAAATTAATAAAATATTGTTATCAAAAAACAGATCAGAAAGAGATATTATTATATAGTTGGTAGTTTTCAAAATGGGAAACTGAATTTATTGCATTATTTAATATTAGTTTAACAGTGAATACCTAATATCATTAATCTAACTTATTGAATTCGCTTAAACACTATACTGAGAGTATTCATTTTCACTCATTCGAATTATATCGCCTCATATTTAAATATTATAGAAAATATTTATTTCCTCATTCAGTATTGTAATTGACTCATTTACTATTCGGTAGAAATAACGCAAACACCTCCTGTAAGAAATGTTCATAAGACTAATCGAGGTGTAAACTTCAATTTTTTCTGTTTTATTTATGAAGTGTTCTACATGTAAAAAACACGATTTACTTTGTACACCACTCCATGTATTATTGTAACAATGCACGCTACGATAGTCCACTGCTGTGTGTGATCTATCTTTTCACGAGTGATTAAGGTGTCTGATTTTACTGAATTTTGGATAGCGTTTAAGTAATATTTTAAAGTAAAACATATTTTTTGGTTGAAAATTGACACTCCCATTCTAGTCTACGCGCCATGCTTTTACTTTTAAAATCGAAGATGCATAGTAGCTTATAGGAGATTCTAGCTTGAACAAAATAATCAAATCCAATTACATATCTAAAAATGGTAAAATTATTAATTCAAAATTTTCGAAAATCTATTATCGCAAAATTATCTTAAGATAAGATATTTAATTGATCACAAACGAAATCAAAGATGTAATTAAGAAAATAATTTAAAAATAGAAAGTGTATGTTCAAATCAAGACAATGAAGAATAGGAAGTAATCTAATACGATGAAGAAACATCAAAAATGTAGAAATTCAAAGAAATTATAACAATATAAATGTTATTACGTATACGCAGTATTACGTATAAACGTATACGTAATATTGAGTATATGCAATATTTTGACTTAAAACGAAGATAAATAATCATAACTCTGCAATTTTTTAATATAATATTATGAAATTAGCTATCCGGGAATACTCAAAACCATTTAGACTACTATCTTGTGCATATAAAATTTATCTGCAAATAAAATGATAAACGCTCATTTTTATTTTTTTCAAGAATGTACATCAAACTTGCATATCTAGGAAATGTTTGTTAATGTCACTTCGTTGCAATAAACTGTCCCGAGTGACACGGGGCCCAACCGGTCAACCGAGCTGATATTTGCAAAGAACTCAACGATTGAATACTGCTATGGAGTTCTAAGTATAAAAAAGTACAATGACTCTTTTTGTGAAATTCCATTGTGCCCAAAAGTATATTAATATCAAAATAATCAATGTGAAGATTGTGAAAGATATCACTTAGTTCTTTATGTGATAGCATCTAAATAATTACAATTGGTTCACATTATCGTGTAACTTTATTTTATTTAGTTATAAATATTACCAGTACAAGTCGGCTAACCATGATAACTATAATATAAAGTTAGTATTATGATGGTAAATACAAGCTGATAATACAATAAATTCTCAAAAGATTTCATATTATTGAAACTGATATGTGATAGTAGTGAGTATCTTATTAAACAGTATGGGTGAATCGATATAAAAAGATCAATCTTCTTGTTACTATAGTGTATAGAAGAAGCTTGATCAATGCGTTTATACTTGGCAAACAATATCAGAATGCTTATAATAGCGATTCTTTATAAAACTCATCGGTTGAAGCAAAAAGTTTGTCTTTTAAATAATAATAATCCTATATCGATGCAAAACATAAATTTAAACATTAAGATTTGAACAACTCAAAAAAATGTACTAAAGTGTACAATTTGTACACACGCTAACTTGTACAATTTAGCTTTTGCTGATTTAAAACTATTACCATTGTCATTCTAACTTACTGATTCCAACTGACTGGTCTAGACTGTCATTAAAATCTTAAATAATTCAGGGTAGTAATGTATTTTCAATTTCCACCGTAGAAATATTACATTATTTATTTCAAACACGAGAGAAAAACTTGTGTTAATAAATATAAGCCTAATCGTGTTATGCTAATATATCACACGCAGCGTAAATTATTTTAAATCGAATATAAACATAATATATAAAATGCTGCGCTTTAGATTAATGTTAATTTAAAATAAGATTAGGTATATTATCATAATTTTACAATAAAAAAATAAAGTAGACAGAATCTACTATCATATTATAGCAGTTCTCTGGTATCTAATCAGATGTATAACGGCAGCGATAAGTCGCAAGTTTCACCTTGAGAAAAAAATCATTATTGAAATAATACAACAGTTGCTGAGTTGTCAATTTTGAAGTGAAAAAAGTAATCCATTTTTAAATAAGCTTTTGGAAACCGATAAGTGTGTTCAATTTCTTTTTAACTCGTAATCTGACCAACTCGCTTAATAATAAACAATCATAGTAGATCTAATGTGCACTTTTAACATGCAACAAATATTAATACTAAATTGTAAATTACATATTCATAAAGGTTTAGAATCATCTTTTTTAATTACCTAATAAAATTCTGTCGGATTATTTAATATAGGCTCAAAATGCATATATTTACATTCAGAAACACAGGCAATTTCCTAAAAAAGGTCACGTTATTATAATAACCATAGGTTTCAGAAGCGATACAGCTGCCGTTGGCATCGTTCGTTGTATTACTACTGAAGGACGGTCGAGTCGCTGTGTAATTATAAAGCTTCCGCGTAAAAATCTATCGTCGAGCGCATTGTTGCAGGACGTGTTCTGCTCAGAACGTCTCACTGCAGGGAAGGGATTGATTGAATGCGGAGGATGAAGTAGAAGAATGTACGCGGTGTAATTTCGCGTTGTAACTCAAAGTGAGAGTCGCATCATTGATCGAGAAATGCGGGTGTTTCTTTTTTGCAGGGATTGGACGAAACAGATCTGCCTGGCAAACAGTCTAACGACATTTTTAAAAGAAATAGTGAGAGGGAGAAAAAGCAATCGTGCCAGTCATGAGATTGATTATTGTCAAAAGAAGCTCTTAGCGTTTCTAGAAAAATGACATGAAAGTGATTGAAAGTGTTAAGAGCTCTCAATGGTGTGATAAATGACGGTTAATGATCATATTTTATGCGATAAAGATACATTATTATTTGTAGAACATATTTAAAGAGTGTTCGTTATAGAAGAGTGCTCATTGAACACAATGATAATTATGAAAGAAGTTCAAATCTAACTTTATTAAATGAAATGTAGGAACGGCAAGTAATTTTAATGATAGAAATATAATTCAAAACAATTTGAAATATTAACTTGGATGCTTGTTAGGAAGAATATGTACAATAAAATGGAGGGTACATAACTTCTAGGCATACATTCATCTTTACTAACTTTTAAAAAAAATATTCCGCATATACATCATAGTTTCCACTGTATTGGTTACTGGAGCTCAGTTAAATGTTTCGTCTTGCTCTTATATTGTCGTTTTATTCGGAAATAATGAAGAATGTTACGATTTTTAAAATTTAATATCAGAATATACAGTTTACTTTCTTCTGTCTTCTTTACAGGCGTTATCTTTCATGCTTTACACTGTTAATTTTGACATGCATCGTTGTATCATAATTATCGACGAATAATACGGATATAAAATATATATTTAAATAAAAAAACAGTTTTCTAGGTTTCGCAATATCTATATATTTTTAAACCTAGAAGATCGTTTTCTATATCCAACTATTGGTTTATCAGCAAACTAAAATATTAAGGATAAAATAGATACAATCTAAAAAATCATTTTTTCTTTAAAGTGATTTTTGCTAGTATTTATCTAGCAATCGTGTGTCATTCATAAAATATCAAAATGACTCACGAGTACAAACGTTGTAAAAACACATAGTGTTCACTTGGCCACCTTTATCGCCATCATGACTTCGTGTTTTCTATTTATTTACGTACTTCAAAGCTGTGTTTATGATTACAGTGCATCGTACCCTCGGGCGATATCAGCTCAACTAGTATTTCATAGAAAGCTTACACAACGATGCTAGTATACGTGTAGCGTGAAAAGAATGATAAAGCGAAAAGCTTCGTTTTTGAACTTAAACTGTTACTAAATTTAGAAATTGTTATCATTTTATACAGTTTCGGTAGTTCTTAGTACAAAAATGCAACATTAATCTAAGAACTTCAAATATTTCAACAAATTTATCATGCAGTGTGTATAAAACAAACTGTATAATATAAATTGTATTGAATAAATAAAATGTTCATTGAATAATTTTTATCAAAAGGTTAGAAAAATATAATAGATACATCCAAGTAGATTCCATATACTGCTAATAATAGACTCAAAAACCCAGTTAGCAATCTTGCCTACTTGAAAAATTATAATTTTAATGTCTTTTCAAGCAACACCCATGCACAGTTTCAGACGCTACGTTTATCCAGCCTGTCGTCAAAATATTCATCGAAAATTTGTCCTCAACCCCCCCCCCATGGATTGGGTGGGATAAAAATCCTGCAGCGGGCTTCATCTCAGTGAATTCCGACCTCGTTATAGTAGACTAAAGTATGCATGCGGTCAGATAGCGAAAAAAAGAGAAAGAGAACACAAATCACAATCCTCGACCGACTGACATAAACATGCCAAACTCGTCAGTAAAACTTTATCTCAAGTAGCCAATACGTCAAGGTCCCACCGAAACAACAAGGCTAAATCAATTCGGACCAGTTTCATCGCTGAAAGGCTGAATTTGACTACAAATGCCGTTATCGTAAGGGCGTCCACCTGCCCTTGTATATAAGTACTAGGTACTATATGAGTTCAACCCAGCCCCCTTCCCATTGCAAATCATGTGATTTGAAGTGCGTGTGGAAAATTAGTTTTTGAGAAAGTAGAATATTGGGTCCTATTTGGGGTTAGATTGCAAATCAGGATATTATTTTTTTGAAATTACTAAAAAAAGTAACAAAAATAGAAAATATGTATATATTAACTATTAAAGAGGATCATCGTATAATTTATTGAGAAATTATTAGATTAGCTCCTTTCAACTGCCCGTCCAGGATAAGATCCTGATTACGTTCTTGTGAGAGAGAGTTAACCAAACAGGAGTGAAATTAAATTTGGGATCGTGAACTAACTTGTTTATGATTCGCTGAATAAAAATAGCAACTTATATTTTATTCGCACATTAAAAAGCAGAGTCTTTTACTAGTTAGGAAAACAATTTATCATGTCATCCATTGCTGCTGAGACAGATCGACTAAAGAATTATCTTCAGGAATCTGCTGTTTTAACGATTTATTAATTGTTAAATCAATAAATCTAGAAAATCGCCCCGTTTGAATAGAAGTTTTAAAACGTCACTCATTAAAACGGATAATACCTTGATTCAAAACGACATTAATGAGAGTAAGCCTATTGAAATATTTAAATTGTTAGTTAATTATAATTAGTCAAAATTTTATAAATTAAAGAAAATGGAAATTAAAGTTAATATAAACAAGAGTGTACAGATAGATTATTATATCAGCGAAATAATGTGATTCGAATCAGCACGAACCTGGTTCATGTTATTATTAGCCCATTAGTAAAATTAAACTCACGAATGAAAAGATACACCAACTTTCAAGTTAGTAAAGCCCGTTTTATACATTCACGCAAGGATTACGTAACTTTAAGAAACTTAAGAAATTTTAAGAAAATTAAAATTCCTAAATTTAAAACCTTGCGTTGTTTTTTCGAGCTAACGTGAAATGCTTTTATACATTTTCTGTCAACGTCAAAAACAACGCAAGGATCGTCAGAGTTGCGTCTTG
>JAQIXG010002305.1:0-18110 GCA_034700105.1 Oconnorella tubifera | reverse complement strand
CCCTAGAGCGTGACGTACTTTATGGACGACCCCTAATACATAAATTACACGCATAATACTTAATACTTGGTTATACTAATACAAAATACATCAACTATACGCATAATACTTAGTTATACAGTATTAATACATAATACAGAAATTAAACATATAATAATTCTTTATACTAATGCATAATTACATAAAATGACATATGCTTTGCATTACCTGCAGCCTTCATTTATAAGCAAAGCAAAGATTAGGTCCGATCAAACTGTTCCATATAGAGTGGATCTTCATTATCAAATGCATCGGCATAATCATCTAAATGAATATAAGATAGAAATTCAACATTTATTGTGCTCAATATTTTGTTAAAAGGATTGCATTGTAACTCTATCGCCGAGAAACAAGCAAATATTGTGCGTAATAATTAAATTACCCATATTATCAATATTTCATTAGACTTTAGAATGATAAAAACTAACTAATAATATCTAACTAATAAATAATAGAAAAAAAGTTAACAGCTAACTTTATAAAAACAATGATTATTATTGTGTAAATAGAAATTAATTTCAAATATTTATTATATCATTAATTTGACAACTAATATTGAACCATGGTGACTATTTCAATTTTGCTCTTTTCTCAATCGCGCTAAATCACCCATCATTAATTGATGCAGAAGATTATGTTAAGCGGATAAAAATAATATTTTTTTTATTATAGATAACTTAATTATATTTATAATTACATCACTTTAATTAATACAAATATTTATTACTGTAAAATTTCAATTTTAAATATACCTATTTCATGTCAATGACTATTTAATGTTATTATTACTTATAATATATATACGGAATGCTACATTGTATTATTCTGCAAATACATTGTACGCCTAAACAGGTTCATTCATTAAATAAAATTATTTAAATAAATAAAATAAAACAATAAATATACCGGACTGATTATCATCCCACTCATCAGCATAGTAATCATCTTCATCACGATAAATAATACCATCATCATCTTCATCATCATCATAATCATCCACTTCTAACGCGGGTCCTATAAAGTAGATACTTTATCTTTTAAATTTATCCGATAGCTTTATCTTTTACAAAATAGCATGGTCACAAAATATACAATGTCATCAAATACAAAATATAATTGAACTTGCTACAAAAATGATTGTAACTAATCTAAAAAATTAAATTAGATCCGACTGAATTTTTTTACATTAAAGAATTTGTCCAAAAAGTATAGAAACTTTGAATGCATAAAACATGACAACGGGAAAAACGATAGACAATAGACATCAATGTTAGAAATACTTTCAGTTAAATACAATTTTCTAAAATAAAAAAAAGGTGTCTAAACTTATGACGTTGAATATTTCGTTATTAGATAATTTTCTTTGCAGTCCTTGCGGTCTATTACCATAGTGAATTCTCAAGTGTAATTGCCACACTTTACAATTCATTATTACATAATTAAGAGTTTAATATTGTACATTTTATCTTATCAGAGCATTATCAGTTATATCCAATGGAACACATGTACTTGTATACAGTTTCGTATATTGCAAATATAATTTCTCATGAATACATTATTTCAATGCAAACTTCTTTTAATAAAATCTGTTCAAGGTCAACGATCTTTTTCCTTTGCTGCTCCCACTGTCTGAAATAGTTTACTTCTGATCTTACGTTCCTCTACTTCTATTCATTTCTTTCATTCTCAGCTTAAAACTTATCTTTTTCCACCTTAGATTTTTCTTTTTGTAACATTTATTTAATTTGTTTAACGTTTAAATGTAATTTGATTGATAAACGGATGATAAACTTTAAGATTATGAAATATCTCACTTTGCGTATAGTCAATGCTCCTGATTACTAACCGCGCTATAAGATATTCTCACTACATACATTTCTAATACATTCAATCTCAAACGCGTTAAAAATTACATCATTTCATTTGAATAATCGTAAACGCTTTGCAGAAAAAACACATGATTTTCCTTCAAAAACAAAGATATAGTTGATACTAATTCTTTACAGAATATAATCCGCGAAAAAACAATACAAATAAAACAACTGAACTGCTGACCGTATTGAGAGTGGGAGTCATGATAGTAGTCCTGGGTAAGTCTAAGTCCAGGAGGGAGAGATGGAAAGTTCTCAACTGAGACACCAGTCCCTGTATCGAAGATAACGCTTAATATTGTACCAATTGCTTAAAGTTTAGGGTCAAGTGGCTAGAGAGTAAAACTAGAAACCAGAAGATCTCGTGTTTGAGTCTCGATATTATTAACAGCATTTAGTTGATGTGATGCACTCTTTAGTAAAGTGCTTAATTTCTTAATTTTTCAGACTTCAAATTTGTTTATAAAATAATAGAAATTGCACATAACTAATTCAAAGAATAGGGAGAAAGAAATTAAGATAAGATAATGTATAAATTAGCAGTAACAGTAAAAATTAAGCATAGTAATAAAGCTGATCAAAAAATTTCTTACTCAACAAATCTTTGAAATATAAAAAATATGAAGCTCGAATATAGTTTCTATACACGAAATTAAAGGGTGCAGTAAGTGGCAGACTATTTCATATCACAACGGAATTCAAAACGACTCATCAAAAGTTTAAAGTCATACATGTTCTACAAAGTTATCTATTTAATTATTACCTCAAGCCACATCAGCATAAAAAGACTAATAAATTACCGATTATAAATAATTAACTGTATTTAAAAACTAATTTAAAATCAATAGTAGTTAATCTAAAAATATGATAATAATAAAGAGCCATAAGATACTGAAAAGAGAATAAAATTCTCACCACCAAGTTGTAATTCTAATATTCTTCCTGAAGCTTTATTGAACTTAGCAATGGCAGCATAAACTATAGTTTCACTTATCATCACACAAGCTGTGATATCAAGAAACTTTAACTCTTCACATTTCTCTATCAATGCTATCACTCCTTGTATAGTACAGAAAGACAGAAAGTTTGATGTTAGAATAAATTCACAGTCAGATAAAATAGACGTAATAGACTCGGGCTCATTTTAAACGGTACATACAGAGTCCGAGTTCAAGCACTTAATACTCAAATTCACAAATTTCAGACTTGCACATTTGGTCTGCTGTAAACTGATGTTCAGAAACTAAAATTAAGCTGGAATACTTAGAATGCGTATGTATTTATAAATACTTAGAATCATACTCACTTAGAATATGTCAATTCTCTGAAACAATAATTAATTAATAGTAACAAATAAATTTTACTTGTATATAACACAGAAGAAAATCGTACATAAATCAAACTGATTTTTGTTCCAAAAAGGAAAAATTACCTTGACTTTATCACTGATTAATTTAAGAAAAACAATTAAAAATAAAATCTATCAATAAAATGAAATTATAAACTTAATTAATGTACATATAAAATCTATAACCATTATCAGTGATGTTGCAACCCTTTGCTCTCAATGTCTGTATTTTTCCAACACGAGCCAAAGATAGAAGACTGGAAGTGTTAACCTAGACATAAAGAGTATAGATTCTGATATCTGAAACTTAAATATGCCTGACAACATTCAGTAATTTTCCATTGAGAATTATAGTGCAAGAGCATTCGTCAATTTTATTCCCAGAAGGATATATTAAGGCTCGCCAGAGAAGTGGTTAGAGCACTGGACTCGGACAAAACAGGTCCAGGTTCGAATCCCAGAAAGCTCGCTATTTCTCTAACTTGATGAACCCTTTAGTAAGGTGCTTAAATTGATAGCTACGTCTGAGACATCGTAATAATATGGTAATCCATGATGTTAAACTTAACATATATATTCAATTCTTTTTTCGAATAAAAATCAATAAAATCAGGAGATATTAATGTCTCTTCAGAAATCAAAAATTGTAAATACACTCACAGAGTAGCAGAAGTTGATGTTAAGTGAGATGAGTTGAGAACAGTTAGTGGCAACACTTTGTATAGCAATATCAGTCAGTCTATGAGCAGATAGGTAGCAATGTTGAGCCAGGCATAGATCTCTATATACAAACAAAGGCATCAACGCAATTAACATAAACATTTGATAGATTAATAAAATAAAATGAAATCAATTTAAGAGTTTTCTATTGGAATGATTAGAGATTAGAATAAGAAGTAAACAGTAGCATAGAGTAATTATACCTAAGGTGAGGACAGCCAAGTGAAATGGAACAAATAACATCATCATCCACAATAGGATTGTGTCTCATTGTTAAAGTCTCAAGTTTATGTAACTCTGCAATTTGCTTGAGTCCAAAAACAGTGACTACAAGCAATCAAATTTAATCACAGAATAAGACATATCAACTCAGCTTTAAGTTTAAACTGGAAGTTTAGCAACAATGAATTTGAATCACATATCAGAATAATACTGTAAATGTAATGTTATAAGTAATGATTGAAATGGCATCATTATCTAAATAGAAAAAACAAAGCTATACATAGACAAGATTGTTATAACATAGCACATCTGTGTAATTTTTTAGCTGACAAATTGCTACTAGATATTATAATAAATGGCAGATATTTTATGTTGACTATATTTCTAACAAACCTTTTGGTAGATTACCACTAATGTCAAGTGATACAAGATTATGACACTGAAAGAAAACGAAAATGACCAACATTAATTAACCAATCTTAATCAAGTTATAATAATAACAAACATTTTATTGTAATAATAAAGCAATTAAACGGTCATTAAAGATTCATTTAATGCTGTAAATTAGTGCAAAAATTGTGGCATAACTAATCGTGTCATCATTTGTTATTCACAATTAATAGCTACTTAAGAAAACTTAATAACAAACATTTAGATTATTTTCAACTCATTTATAGAATGACAAGTGTAAATGCAGAGAAAGTCAACAATTTCAAATATTATAAATCTACGAAATAAAACATTTCTACTCTGAAATAATTAAAAGCTATTAATTTCCACATATCACAACCTTTGCGAGAGTACACATTGCATCATCAGTGAGCTGACTACAATTGCTGATGTTAAGTTGTTGTAGGACCGGACAAAACTGTTCTAATTTCGTCAGTCCAACATCCAAAAACTGAAAGAAAAAATGATTATAATTATACTATAAATAAAGTCTCTCTCTTATGTCTTATTCAGCAGCTTCATCTAATTTAAAACAATGAAGAGAAAAATCAACTTTTCAAGAAGCAAAAAGGTTTGAAGAAGGGTTTTAATTCCAGCAGTCTCAGTGTTTCGCTAACTCTAATAAAGGGAATAATTTCCCTTTATAACCTAAGTAACACAGTAATTATATCGTTGACATTTGTTACAGTATTAGTATGCTTAAAGAATAAAGCTTGACATAAAAGCAGAGCATTTCTCCTGCAATGTTGCAGCCTGTCATTGATCAATGAAAATCGAGTGTTTGTCTCGATTACATTCGTGTGTGAAAAACTAGATTCGAAATTAAAAGTCAAACCAAACGTTATGAGTATAAATTTTTCTATCATTCGGAAACAGTTTATTTTATTCCCTTTCTCGTCAAAACATGACAGAGCCATCTTTTTGAAATTCTCTGAATTGAATAGCCCTGTCATAGACGCACAATTAACAATACTCTTAACTTAACCCTAAAGATTTTGTTCAATTTGCACAGAAAGTTAAATAATGAACAAACCTGTGCACAATCAGATAAAGTAAGAATCTTCACTTTGTTTCCCAACACATGCAGGCACTGCACGCAATATGGACAAGAATTTTATTTTCATGCTTGTTGTTTAAAGTCACATCAGCGCAAAAAGGTTATCAGTGATACAGTTTAACTTCTGTCAATAGTAACGATATAAAGTCAAAAATGATATGAATGTTATGAACTGTGTGTGTAGAAATCAAGTGATGAGTAATATTGTCTTGGATTAAAAACTAAAAAGGGTTTTTCAAACAAAGAAAGAAAGATAATGATAAAGAGAGATGACATACTTGTCCTTTTAGAAGAGTGTTGCCGTCTATGTGGACTTCTTCCAGATCTTTACAGCGATGAAACACCCACCATAACCTACACACAAACACACACGCATACAAACAAACACAAAGACGTACATACCTACACACACACACACACACACACACGTACTTTGCAGTCTTCCGAACAAAACAATCTGAAAAAATTTCAGCTGAATTTAAGATTACTCGTTACAGATAAAATAGAGAAATCTCTATCTGGAAAAACTTTATTTAAATTCAGAAATTTATAAATTTTACATCGAATAAAAACATAGAAATTAAATGTTACCGACAAAAGCAATTAAACCGCGTAATCATATACAGTTCACAATACATTATTATACCGCAATTTTTGTACCGATGTGACGCCATATTTTTCGTAATATAAAAGAGTATATAAAACTGATCAGATATAGAAACTAAACAAAATTCTGTAGAATGATTATTAAATCATTATAAAATTTGATATAAAATACAGCAAAGCTATATAAAAAAGCATAGTCTTGGAATATTTAAAGACAAGTTTTAAGACAAAAAGACTGTCTACCCTTTCTCTCCTATCTTTACTGCTCTATCAAGCATCGTCAATACCTTCAAGTAAAATAAAAATTATACTGCAACAAACACTGAATTTAGAATTTAATAGCTAAATCAACACAGCGCACTAAATAATATTTCTTTGCGAAGAAGCAAATGACGCGTAAAACTTGTAGAAATTTGTATATTTCAGAGATGAACTGAACACTTTCAAATGAATACCGATTCTATCTGAAGACAAAAATAAGTTTGTGAAACGGTAGGCTCTATATTCAGGCTTTGATCATCTCAATTTATCCTCAATTATTCATATTTTACTGAAATTATTTATTGAAAGTCATGAGAGAAACCTAGTTGCAGGATTGATGCCTGGTACTTATGTGAAAGAAGAAATAATAAGACAGGGAATAGAATAATGATTAACCTGTAATGATCGACAACCTTCAGAAAGAATGTGTAAGCCTTCATTTGTTACATTCATTGTAATCATATGAAGCTCTGTTAGATTGGGGCAGTGCTTACCTAAACGCAGCAAATAACACACACTGTATTTAAAACATTACATAATAAATGTAGTTTCTAGTTCAGTAATTAAAAAGAAATTAAGATTTAGATAAATGGTAAGATAAAAAGATAAAACAAAGCAGTAACATAGGTTAGGTTAGGTTTAAAGTCATGGATATGGCACTATATGAATGATGTCTCAGACGTAACTATCAATTCAAAACTGTCTGACTAAAGGGTGCAGCAAGTTAGAGAAATAGTGACCTATCCAAGATTCAAGGCCAACCCACTTGCTGATTTACCAGTCTGACTTGTTAAGACTAGGTACTCTTATAACACTTTGATATTATAAAAGAAGTTTGACATTGTTTCATTTACAATGTCTGATTGTCATCATCGGCTGTGCTACAAAATTTGATCAGTCGCATGAGAAACAGAAAGTGAAGTTTTCATGTAAAAACTTTTGTGTAAAATTTTCGCAACAACCATGAAAACGGCACAGCTACGCATGGCAACCTTTTGCATGACAGCAAAAACTAAAAAAGAGATTTTTAATGAAAATTATCAAAGGGAGCCACTCAAGTCAAGCAAAATTTTGAGTATAGACTGCATTTAATTAGTTTAGATATAGGTGACAAAAAAAGAAGTAGAAAAAGTACTGTCCAATTAAACATATATAATTTAATATTTACTGATAATTATAAATGACTAACTTATCGCCTGTAATGATTTGTCAGTTAAAAGTCTTGACACTGAAGTCATATCAAGCACACGAAGTGAAGCGCAACCTTTCTGTAGTAAGCTCTTCACTTGTTCATCAGTCAAACCTTAATACAGATATACTACTAGATAAATCTACTATGGCGATATTATAAATTGTGCTAGTTTTGATAAATATTTATAACAGTGCGAGTCAACATTTATGCGTGATCATTAATTTCATAAAGACACCGCTTTGCTAATAATTCAAGAATGTTTATATCTTAATAATGACTGTTATACTTGCATTGATTTATGTTATTCTTGCTTATTCATTTATATATTCAAATGTTCAATTTTTCGCTATTTATTTGTAATTTTTTAATTTATTTTCTATAATTTCATGCTGAATGATTATATTTCCTAAACCATTTCACACTTCATGGAATTATAACAATTTTCTCTATGGAGCTACATATTGAAAATTTCTAAATATCATCTATAGCACTAAAACAATTCAATTACACAACTTCTATTGTATTTCCTCAATAATTAGCATCAACAAAGTAAAATACTTCAATACTTAATTCTATTTATGATACTGAATTTTATGCAAAGTATTAGAATGCTGAATTACACTGCATTTGATTGAAAGCAAAATCTTTGCAATCAAGTTTCTTCATCTGTCTCCAGCATTGTAATGCTATATATTGCCATCTCTTGCACACTACATAAATACAAAATACATATAAACTGTCTTCTTACAATTTATTACAACTGCCTGCTTGACTGTACAATTTATGCATTCTAAAACTTTAAATATAACTTGAGACCTATCAATCAATCAATCAATAAATCAATCAAACAATCAATCAATAAAGTTTAACATTTTCTTAACCGTCCAGGGACGATGACACAGAAGTAAAAACCTGGCAAACTATTTTGTTGACAATAATACAATTAACATGCTACCAAGCTGGAAGAGAGCTTTAAGAATACCTCTCTCAACTTTAATTCTTTCACGCAAAGAAAGATAAGTAAAGATATTAATCATGACATCATCATTCAGCCTCATAACAGCACTGTCAGGCTTATCAGATAAACCTTCCGACTGTATCAACTACAAGACAATAATAGGGCTGCAGATAATGAAAGAAAATAAAACAAGCAACAAATCAAAGCTGAAGTAACATAGTTACTTGTTGCGAAATATAAAATAAATAATGAATAATAAAAGCAAACGTCAATAAGAAGATAAGAAATCAGAATTTTTTTAGAAATTTAATTAAAAATACATTATGCATTTTACAATAATAAATAATAGTGTAATATTTTTTGTTTTTTAATACTATAATATGGTTATTTTAATATAAGAAATTAATAATGGCATTTCAGATACATAGAAAGATAATTTAATTCTTTTTATTTGTTTGTTAATTACTGTTTGTTTTACTTAATGTTACTTAAGCGTTTGTTTGTTACTTAATGTCACATCAGAACAAAGAGACTAATTAGTTACACTCATGAACTGAATGGAAACCAAATGATTACAGCGCTTGAAACTTATTGCAGTAAGCTAAATAAAAGTGCAATAAAGCTTGAATCAATTTTTCTTCCCAAAGGAAACATTACCAAACTAAATTCTTCTTCAATTCCAGTTCAATAAACTAACGCTAACCTTAAAACTAGTTTCAGTTAAGCATACCCCAATAAAAGTCACAATTAAACAGTCTAATTAATGTCGAATTCCAGAGAGCCTGATTAACTAAAAAACTAATTTTAACTTATATATTGGCTTATATACTAATATACCGGCTAAAATGAGCAAGACCCACAGCTATTACAGCCATTTCATTGGACTATTTCATCATTTTAATGATGTCACGTCTGCTAAACATAAATATATTGTGCTGTGCGTTGTGCGCTTTAATCCAATTTTATCAAATCTTTACATATGTATGGATTCTATACATAACTGACATAATATTGTAATAGTGTATAAAGACCTGTTCAGTATTTTCCTGCAGAGAAATATTTGCAATGCTCGTACAATAAGAGTTAGATCTATCAGGTGTTCTTACTTGATTAGTATACTGCTTACGCTTTGAAAGTTCAACTTTTAAAGTTCTAAATAATCACAAAATGTAAAATACACTACGAATAAATTACAGTATTTTTAATTATTACAATATTTTCAATTCATTCATATCAATTTACAAAACGTTATGGGTTTACTAAAGTACATAAAGGAATAAAAAATAAAAATTCTATTAATTTATTTTAGTTTTCGTACTCTTTAAATATGAAACTAGTACAGTAGTAAATTCTAAATAAAATTTCTTGCACGTGGTTAACAATTTTATTGAAATCATATGTACATTATTTGCTCTTTTGTAGTTTAATGTCACATCAGCATAAATGACTATTTAATGTTTAGTGTTTTAAATAAAAACTAGCCAATCATTACCTTCCGTGTAGGAATAACTCCCGCGAGGGCGCTGAACAAGCAGCCAATGAGCTGCTTTCTAATTTGTACTCAACCTTTGCTCGACTGAATACAAATAAAGTAAAGAAATGTTCATACTAAGAAAACTTACGTTCTATTGTAAACTATTTCAGTTTAACGTATGGATAACGATTTAAAAGGCATTTGAGCTATGTCGCAAAAATAGCTGCAGATTTAATTATCTTACTAAAGGGAGCAACAAATTAACTAAATATTGCTCTGCAGGAGATTCAAATCCAGGATATATCAGTTTTGAGTCCGACATTCTACAGCTGCACCAATGGGTTTCAACTGCTCATTACGAAACTTAAGGTCACATAAATATATAGAAAACAGTTAAACCACGAGACAGCAGATTATAATATCCTTATAATTGCAAGTACTTCTTTCACTTCTTTCTTTTTATGTAGCACTGAATTACTTCTCTTTAAGTACCACATTTAAAGTATTTATTTTGATATATGCTTTATTACAAGTACTTCTTTTAAAGTATTCCTCCATTTAACTATTTTCTGAATGTCATATACCTTTAGGAATAATATGTTAGAATCTCTAAAAATCAAAAAACTCTAAATGCCAATATTCTATTATTTATTTTCTGCGATATAGTGATCTTGTTTATTGTTTTCATCTTGTTTATTATTTAGATCTTACGATATTACGAATAAAATCAAAAACAAACAATACCCAAAGAATTTTCTGTTCGAGTCCATGAGATATCGACAGTGACTAATTTCACCAAACTTGCCTAGAAAGTTCCACAGAGCTTTCTGACCAGTCTATAAAATATCATATGACAGATAAAATATAGTTTATTTATAAAATATATCAACAGAAGAATCACAATAAAATATTGACATGAAACACATTTTGGATACACTAAACTTTGACTAAAGTACTTTGCTCATTATCAACATCATGCTTTTAGCTTTTTAAATTAATAACAGAAATCTTTCAATAACATTAAATTAAATACATAACAAAGCTAATAATTAGTTCTTTTGCTAAATTAAATTAATCAGAAAGATATTGTCATGGCACTTTAACCAATACGCTACCAAAAGAGAAAGATATCGCACCAAGCTAAATATAATTATCGGATCAAACAAACAATCACGCTACAAACAAAACTAACACACCATTTATTCAAAAAACTTGTTTATATTCTTGTTAAAATATACAGTAGACAGAAAATCTATACAAATATATATTCCACTGCATGTATATATAAGTAGATATATTTATATCGATTGCTATATTTAGTCACATTCTGTTATCCTGCCTCAGTTTTTTTTGCACCATTTTCTTTGGTTTGTTTCACTATTTATTTTTAGTTTAATGTCATTTGATTTATAACCTTTCCTTTGTTTGGTAAATTAAAGAATATATATAAAGTTTCTACGCTCACTTTGAAATTGATATTTGTGACGAACACAACTTTAGGATCTTCGGGCACGTATACAAAACTGCCCTTATGCCCTCCTCTGCTGCATTGCCCAGTGTCAGAGCGTACTTCATCACTTAATTCATCACTCTGCGAGGCACCAGCGATACTGTGATGTACGCCTGGTTGATGTTGTGTGGACGATGGATGGGCAATGGGTCCTGATGAAGCATAAGGACATCGACTCATTCCTAAACAAGCCATTAAAAAAATTATCATAACATTTTACTAAAGAGTGCAGCAAGTTTGCAGAAGGACTCTAGCCTAGGATCTCTACCTGAAAGCAATTCTGCAAATGCAAATGATGACAGTGTAGCTTTATAGAATAAATCTTCACAACTGATCAATTTACAATCTTCGTTTTTATTCAAGAAAAAATTTAAGTCTAAATTTCTTCGAAAAGAACAGATTTTACTACAACTTGCTACTAGCTTTAAGCATGTACTGTCTTCATAATGACTGTAAATTCTTGTTTTATATTTAAGGCGCTGAGTAGCATCTTGCATACAAACAAATAATTTGTTTAAACTATAATTTTAAATATATACACCAGATTTTTAACTTTTAAAATCTAATTTAACTTGTAAAATAAACCTACTCGATTCTCGTCCAGACTTTTTAAAAAGCAATTTATCAGGCTATCTTCATACTGATTGCGCAAATCAAAGACAAGAAGAAATTAAAACTATTAAACATCCAAAACAAGTAACATAAAATAATCGTATTTAGGAATAAGGAAATTGATTTCTCTCAAGTTTAATTTTAAAATAAATTACACATTTTGCTTTCACGTTCAATATGAATTTATCAACGCGACATAAGATATTTTGATAGAATATTTTTATTACGCGTTGATTTTGGTCGTTTATCGAGGAACTAATGCAAGAAGTCTCAGTCCTTCAACTGAGAGATATATAATATAATCCGAATGACTGGATACAAACAACAAACTGGCAATTTTGACAAATAAATAAATAATGAAGTGCTACTGGAATAATGTAAATTAAATACGACCGAAATCCGCAATATTATAAACGTTGAGTACACCGCAAAAATATCAAATACAGAACGATTTTAGCCAATTTATAACGCTATGATTTAAAAACGAATAAAAAGCTAAAGGTAAAATAGGTATTCGATATACAAATATACGGAATGTAAATTAATAACAAATGCGGATAGCGAATCCGAATAAAACAGAAACTAAGCGATGTTATTATTTACAAAATAAATTCAGTACAGCGGCTGTTTAATGTTTTGTCTTTTGAAAAACGATAGCTCATCGTCGTTGTCATCGTATCATATCCACCGACATCGTATCGTAACGTGCGCTTCTTACGCGCCGTCAGATCGATGACAATTCCGAGGTGCGGGATGGGTACAGTCTACGGACGAAACTTTAAAGATAGTGCAAAAAATGAGTTTTTAACGTACCTTTAAAGTGACGAGTATCTCGGATGATTTTGAGACACAAGGGCTGCAGACCATTTCAGATCTTCCCTCTCATTTTCCTCCGTTTGTGGGTGGAATAGGCATTCCGTATTCATATTGATAGTATATTTACGACTCGACTTTATAATTTTTATGATGAGCTATAATTATGTATAAATTTTTTAATTATACTAAATTTGTATTTAGAATATTAGATACACATTTCATATAGTAAAAAATTACGAAATAATTTTGATAGGAGTATCACTCTTACTGATACTACATCACAGCAGTATCAATTAATCATCTATTAACACAGAATTAGAGAAAAACATAAAATCTAAACGTATACGGTTGCATAAAATGTACCATCATTAACGTTACAAAATAGACATTGAGAAGCACATGAAATAAAAATATATATAATATAAGCAAATAGAAGCATGAAAAAAATACATTTAAAGAGTATAATCAAATAAAATGTGTTTCAATTTAGAGTTGAAATAATCAGTAGGCTTATAAACATTTTGTTAATGAGTATACATTTTGTTAATCATTTCGTGTTAAAACGACAAGATATATTGTTACAAAATACGTCAACAAATAATAGATGCCAGTTAAAGTACGAAAGAATGGATCTGCAAAGCAAGGGCCGTCGAGAGAAATTCCGGGACGGAGGACAAGTCCATCCCGGAATTATAACTAATTAGGCCTAAGGGTCTCTTATAATTTTCTTCTTAAAAATATGTTTCAGGTGTGTATTCTAGAGAAATTATTTCAAATAAATCGATCACTTTGTTTAACTATCAACTATGTTTTTTTCTATATTTTTATTTTATCCCAAACCAGGCTTCTTGCTCACGACTGGGCGCGAGTAATTGATTTTCCCTATCGCACCCTCTCAATGGCCCTGTGTAAACCCCCTTTATTCCATGCAAAGTGTCAAAACTCCTAGAAATAAACTTTACGACCACTATTTGAAAACATTATTTCGTCAAAGATTAACTAGTAAATGTCTCAAATTGATTTCAGAAATGTTCGTATTTTTTAATCATTTAAAAACAATAACGCATCGTCTCCTTTTGTCACAGTCTGCCTTAAAATGTTTCATTTTTGTTTTTCTCGCTCAACTACAGAATAATACGGAAGAAGGGGTGGGGTGGGGAAGTACGCAGCCGATGCACTCATATGTAACTCAGACATTCTCAACAGGATTCACGGTAATATATCATGAATTGTATGAACCTGTTAAAAATAAAAAAAATATTGGGATTATTACATAACATACTGTGTAGAAAGAATTCAGGTATTGATGAGCTAAAAATAGAGAATAATATTAAAATTATTTTTGAACAGGAATACTACTGATAAAAGTAATATATCAGGTATAATAAATGTTAATCATTCATATTAAATAATAATCAGCGTCCATTAGCCTCAGACAAAAATCTAATGTGATAATCATTCAAATTTTATAATACAATGTATTTATAGAGATTTATTATAGTCAGCATTAATATAATACAATATTAGAGCTAAATGCATATGTTAATGAATTTAGTGACGGTTCAGGGGCGTCGGAAACTGTGGTGAAGAGGGGCGGATTGAGAACCCAATCAATTTTTTTCTTTAAAAATTAGAATGTGTTAAATAAGAATAATCATAATGTATATAGGCCTACGATATTTCAGATTTTACCTTATAAAATAGGCCTATGTACAATTTGCAAAATTCTTTATAATACCTCGATGATTAATGATTATTAGATTGAGCTGCTCCTGGATGATGCGAAGATTGACTGCTTGTCATCTAGATCCGAGGATGTACACCTTTGTACCATCCTTGTACTTGAGGGCTGATCCTCTAATTCCAGTACGGGATCTAGTCTTGATTCAATGCTATCGAAGGAATGCTGCATTTTTTCTCCAAGGGAACTTGATATTGTGGTTTGTTTCTGTTCCGTATCAAGGGGTTTAGTGACAACAGTAGCAGCCTTAAGTCTCGAGATCCTTGCAGAAAATCTTCCGCAAGCATTGTTCATTTGAGTTTTAATGTAACCAAACGGACGACCGAATATGCTTTGAAGAATAGCGATTAGATTTCCTCCACAGATCATGAACAACATCAAGTTAACCGAAGAACCAACGAAAATAAACAAAGTAAACGGAACAAACCACGTGATGAAATGATCGAGCACTATAACGTGTCCCATGCTGTCATATGGACTACGGTTAAGTTGTATGATCTCAATGGGAACATTTAGTAACATTAGTAGCACGGTTTCCGCTACTAGTACTACGGTCATAGAAGTCATCTTCATTCCGCCGTGTAGCAAGCGAGAGTTAATTCGCTGATCAAAAAACTCGTATCCTCTTAAAATGATATTAGCAAGAAATAATACATTTCCAGTTACAAGAAATATCATTGGAATGAATACCTCTAAACATGATTTCAACACTGGCCACACGTTGAACTGAAACTGCTTGTAATTGTCATAAATAGTAATCTGTGTCTGGTTACCAGCGAATGAATCGTCAAATCTTAAGTAGTTAAAGAAAGTATGAGAATTAAAAAGCGTTAAAATAGCAATCGTAATAATATACCCTAGCAAGATTCTATTTCTTCTGTAGATTTTCTTACATAGCTCTGGGTTTAAAATATAAATGATCAATTTAAGAGTCCATGTGCAGATCGTTGCGGCGGACACCTGACGCAGAAGACTGAGAAAAAACTCGAAAACAGGATCCAGTGTAATGTAATAGAAACGCGATATATGATTTTCCATTATTAATATCATTACAATAGTCATCTGAACGGAATTTAACAAAACCATTTGGAGCAAAATAAAGCCAATAGACGTTCTGCGAAATTTCTTAACGAGTAAGATCAGAGTACAGATGAAATTGTCAAATGTTGCAAAGGTTAGTATCACAGGTACAAATATTTGTTTATCGTAGATGCCTGTTATGTAACCGACAACAATCCAGTCGCAGTTTCTATTCAGATTATTCCAAAAGTTATGGTTAGGGAGAAGCCACATGCAAAGTTGTTTTAGTGACAGTTTGGCAACATATTGAACAATCCCGTAGATACTGTGCTCTTCATTGTCTTCTGTTGCAACATTATGAGCCTTGCGATTACTTCGAAAGACTTTCACTTCGTTAAAGTTTGTCAGATTTTCTTTTCTGGTCTTCAATAATTGGATTTGCGGTGAAATAGAAGTAGTTTCATTCGATCCATTGAACATATTTGAATTTATTTTGTCAGGTACATTTTTATTATACTTATTGTGATCTTTATTACTCTCTTCTCTTGCTGTTTCGATAAATTCTTGAGCAAGGGGCTTACCCAGAATATTATGGAAATACACGAAGACAAAGAAGATGTGCAATGCGATTAATTTGTTTATGATTTTGCGTTTCATTGTTATTTTGTTTAGTTGAAGAATTTAACTGAAACATATTCATATTGTTACATTTTAATGCATATTGTAATACACGCAATTAAATGAATGCTTACAGCAAATGTCTTCATATTTAACTTAAGCGAGTAAATTGTATTAGGCTAATTAAAATAAATATTACAATTTATTTAATAATTTAAATGTAACTTGCACGTCTATGCGCTACTGGGTGCGTATAGCGATGCAAGCATTTCACAACATCTCAAATTTGCTTTTTTTTACTGAAAATCTTTCACTCAATGATCAAATATTTGTTTATATAAAAGGCTTAAATAAACGTTACTTTTGTTTAATTTCTTGTATCATTTTAAAATGATGCCGGTATTAAGAATTTAAATTGGAAAACTACTGTTACACTGTATATGCTCTAAAAATAATTATTAGTCATCCAAAATCGGATGACCTATTCTCTGCTATGATAACATGTTCTCTTTAATCCATGATTTTTCTTCTAACTTTCTTGGTACAATATTAATACATGTAATTTAATGTTATTCATAGCAATATTCTTGCTAAAAGCTTACCGCTTTAACTAACGCGTCATTTCCGAAGAGCACGATTTTGTCTCTGATGTCAAAGACGTGAGTTTAATTCCTGATTGAGTCCACTTCCTCGGTTGACTCAGCCGTTTGTCCATCTTGGATCAAATTTAGATGGTGAGAAAAGGCAGGCGAGATGATAAGCTGCATTTTATGTCCAGTTCTGAATATTGGATTAATGCTTTTCTGCTTTTAGAAGTCGTCAAGATACAATAGCCCTTCATTTTGCTTCCTATGAGAAATCTATCATAGTATTTTTCTTTTTATAAATTAGATACTAATTTAATGCTTAATGGCCTACTAAGTTCCATTTAGAATTTCTATACAAATCACAAATTATTTTGCACATATCTAATGATGAAAAATCTAATATCCTACTGTACTTTTTAATGTAAGTTTTCAAAGATATACACGCAAAAAACATTAAAACATTACTTACTAACAGATTTGCGTATACTTAAAAAGATACTAATCAGTAAATAGGATTGTTATTCGGATTGTTGTATCTATAAAAGAATTAACAGAGTTAACAAGTTGCTCATAATGCAGATCTTATGTTACCGAGGACGCTCTGCATTTTTAAATATTGGAGTTTAACTTAAGCTTTATATATAACAGTAGATAAAAGTTTGATTACTATTCAATTATCAAATTAATGTTGTCATTTGTGTTGATGAAATCTTTCCAAGCGAAGAGCAATCATTGTATTCATTTTATAATAAATATAAATCGTTGTGCACAAGTAAAACGTTAGTAATTTTAGTGTTTTAATTATATTTCAATTACAGATAATCATGGCTTTTACTGTATATTACAGAGGCTTGAGTAATTTAAAAGTAGAAAACAGTGTGATTGATTACTGGTTTTTATGCTAGCTGCAATGCAATATATTATCGGTTTGGTTTAAAGTGAGATAAGGGGGGGGGGGGGAGGGGCGGGTGAATACGTTTCATTAGTTAATTATAAATTATAATGTAT
>JAQIXG010002304.1:0-18115 GCA_034700105.1 Oconnorella tubifera | reverse complement strand
TTAAATTGCAACAGTTTAAGTATAATTTTGTGGGCCTACTACAAAACGCGTAGCCTGTAAATGTGAATAACTTCTTTCAATTACTGTACTTATTAATAAGCTTGCTAGACGATTGACATACTGGACGAATGACATACAATATTTCTTGGACTATTGACATACAGTTTTAAATAAATCAGTCTATTAAAACTTAGTTGTGATGTGTTTAGTCAGCTTAATATAAAATCGACTATTTAAATATCAACAAATTAATACAAAGATGTTGTATTTAAACATATATTCAACCGTGTGACTTTGTAATTTAATTACGAAATTATTTAATTTAGACATACAATTTCTAAATAAAAATAAGTCTATCAAGTCCAATAAACCTAACAGTACTCACACAAGCCAACTTAAATTAATACGTTAATAAAGATGTAAGAAGTATATCATAATCTTACACAGCCAATCTATGTCCGTCGTCCATTTATAAGTATGTCGATCGTCCAAAATCTGTATGTCAATCGTATGTCGTCCATGAAAAATCGTATGTCAATCGTCCAGTATGTCAATCGTCTGGTTACCATTAATAACAAAATTGAGAAAGATCTACATGGATTTTTTAAGGTAACAAGCGTTTATAGACAAGAGCATACAAGTTTCACAAGATTATTCAAATGTAAATCAATCACAATAAACATGAACTTGAGGTGTTAGGTTTTTTTATCACCTGGTAAACTTAAGCCTGGTTGAGATTTCGTATTCGATGGACACATTTTATGTCTAATAATTTTATTGCACCCGTTATCAAATAAAAGAAACATCAAAGAAACGCCAGACTTAAAGGAACACTAGACTTAAACTATAAAAAGGGTAAATAGTATGGGAAACAAACTACAAAACAAAAATAATTTAATCAAATAAAATCTTGGAATTATACTATATATGAATTATATAAATGAATAACAATGGTATAAAAATGGACACAGTATATTAAAATAAAATTGTGATGGAAAAAAGGCATGTTCATAACTAAAAATATATATACTAATATATTAAATTATAATGTTTTCTATAGTCTATTTTCGTACTTAAATTCTGTCTATTGTATTATAATTATTAGAGCCTGTTGCTTCCAAGTGATTTATTACAAAATTTCTAATTTAATCATTAGCTTCACTTTTTAGAAGTTAAATTTCATTGGCTACAGAAACGGTCACTATTTTCAAAAATAAGAACAGGAAATAATCTATAATTTCTCATTAATTGACCGACTAATGTTGTCATATTAAATTTGATATATATATATTATTATTCAGTCTACCATATAATAAAGTGGACCGCTCAAATGTAATAAAGCAAATAAAACTAATTACTCCTGGAAATATGAAGTTAAGTTGAACTGTTGACGGACATAACATTAGATTGTAAAATTTAATATACTATTAATTACAGAGTTAGAGATGATAATATTAATATTGTGAAAGATTTATTGCTCCTGATCGCATCAGTAATTTTCATCATTATTATTTAAGAAATTGTAAGAATTTAAAATATTATTTAAATACTTTCTGAAAGAATGACCAACAAAGTTCTCCTAAATTCAATATTATTAAATTTTATATTATATATTATATTATGTTATATTATTAAATAAGTTAATATCAATTTGTAGCTAAAAAATGTATAAAAATGTAAATGCTAAATATCATTTAAATAAAAAAAACAATTTATTTTCATATTAAGCAACAGTATCGATTATAATTTCGATCTTCATATAAAAATTACAATTTTCCATCAATTATAATTGCGCATGTAATTAGCTCTACTAGTACTAGTGTACACAACTCTAAACTAAAAAACATTTCAGATTCGCATTACAGCAAGCTGTAAGGAAGAGTTATTACTTCGTACATAAATTACAATCCATCTAATTAATTCAGAAAATTAATTAATTACTCCCCGAGGGATTTTGTTAATACTCCAAAAGATTAGCACTTCTGTGAAAATAGACGGTTTATTGTACTTGAAAGCAATAACCACATTCTTTGAACAAACATCATTCAGTCATGATTATTACACTAAAGCATTCAGCCACTTGTCCTAGATCATATTATAGCTTGCAGTTTATTAGACCAACGTGCAAAGCAGAAGCACAATAACAATAGAAGCAGCTTATCACAATCTAGGTTCATCTTACCTTCAATGTTATGATAAAAATACTCCATAAGATATATCACTGTCAATATTTTTTAATTAAATATAAATCAAGAAGATGTAATCTAAAGTGATAATATCTGGAGAGAAGTTGAAAACAAGAGCAAAGTAAATTGTTATTAGAAAATGTCTGATGCCAAAAACATGACATTACAAAGAGCTATATTCCAAACATTACAAAAACATTACATTACAGCAAAAACATTACATTACAAAGAACTCTATTCATCATTCCATGTATACATCATATCATTTTATTGTTATAATAACTATGCCATGTATTGTGCATAAAATTGAGTTTTTCTTATATCCGTTGAATTTAAGAACACAAAAGCATATTTTACAGTCAAATGTTTAATTAAATATTCAGTCTGTACTCCTGATTTCTGAAATTGAATAATTAATCAACGGGTATATAATTTTGCATTTTAAGTAAAGCTAATTTCATAGCATAAACAAGTCTTGTAGTCGTGCTTTCATTAAGATTCGGCGGTACGCGTGAACTTAAAAATCTATATCGGATGCATTTTGTATTTATCTCCCCCTCCCCCCCCCCTGCCCCCACAAATATGAAAAATACGGAATATAGAAATAAAAAATCGCACTATAGTATCACGTAGATAGCATACATGTACACGTTGTTTAATGTATACTGATATTGCTTTTATATTCGTGATTAAAAAATATCCTCCTACTATTTTTGTCCTTCTCCCCCTCTTGAAATGATAATCATGCCTTTACTTCTCTAAATTAAAATTTCTTTGCACATTAAATGCAGATCTATTTTTTACTGATATTATCTCATCCATAAATAGCCCAATCATAACTAGATCACTCTATTATTGAATTGATTATTAATACAGAATTATGCGTAACATTAATTATTAATATCATTATTAATTACATTCCTTGTTTACTATTTTCAATTACGAAATTAATTACTAATTATTAATTTTATAAAAATGTAATCATCCAAAGATAATATTTCACAAACCTCAATTATCATGCACCATCTACAACTTTAGATATGAATCCTATTTTCTCATATCTAAACAACTCGTTTAAATTATGCAAGTTCTCTCATTAACCATCTTCTTTATGCAAATGCACTTAAACTTCACTACCATAAAACTTGAGAAACATAGAGCACTGGCTAAAATATAAGACCTGACCCTCAGTGCACTGCCATTCAGACGGGCACTTGCTCTACGCTATAGGCCACTACACAGCTGGGCCACTGCATCTTTACAGCTGGGCCGCCAGCAGCTTAGAGTCACTCTCTCAACACAAAGCGTCAACAATGATTGGTTGCGATAGCTGCCATCTTGGTCCACTTTTTATTGCATTTGTCGGCGAAGGACGATCAGGCCGAGGAGAAGGAGGTAGAGACAGGGGGAGACGGGCCGAAACAGGGGAGACCGGGGGAGAGGGGGAGAGACGGGGCGAGACAGGGGACGCTTAATATGTAAACAAGGTCTTCTATTCCTGGGCGGAGCGAGATAGGCTGGAAGCCTGGACGCTGTCGGCTTCCCGTCAGCGGCCAAGGGTTGTACTACCGGACCGGCTAACTAGACCGCCGACAGCGTACAAGGGGAAACTCTCTCAGGTCTCTTGCCAGAATTAAAGCCCTGGAGGCATTTAAAAACGAATGCGGTATTATTATTCTCCTATTTTAGAGTATATTATTTAGACGTTATAGTATAGGATCTCGACATTGTAGTTAGGAATGATAGCAGTGTAAATCTCTGCAAGAGAATATTTGGCCGGTCACAAATGTTTTACTTTGTTTCAAATAAATGACGAACTCGAATACAAAATGTTACAATTAGGACATTTAAAATTTCAGTCTCGTGACTTTCTTGCTTTAATCTAGATTATTCATGTGCTGTAACTGAGTAGTATATTTACTTGAAAACTATCCGGCAGCTTGACTAGATCAAAGATCAACGATTAAGATAAAAAAATGTAGGCCTATCTGAGTAAAAGATTGACAGACGTTTATTCTTATACAGAGATGGTTAATCATATATAGGATCTTGGAAAAGTATATATGTGAAATATTAAGGGATAGTGTGAATATTAGTGTCCCGGTGCTTTTATAAAATTTATTGCCACTCTAATTATTTTCAGAAACCTTGCGACTTAATCCAAAAATATCTAATAACTAGGCCTACAACTAAACAATATAATTATTTTTGTAATCTGCAATACAGCTTATTTTCTATAACTATGTTATTTTTTGTCGTCTGCCCCCCCCCCCACCCCTCCCAAAACCGCTATTTCCATCCTGCCCCTGTGCCGTTCAACATCTCCTAGTGAAATATATAAAAACAATTTAACAATTGAAGGATTCTTAGAAATTAATTAGGCCTATAAATAAATAGATATCGAGATTGAGAATTTTGATACAATTTTTGCACATTGTGCGCATGCATCACGCATACAGTCATGCGTGAATGTGCAATTAGTCACGAAAATAGCATGACGTATGCTTTATAGAATATAATTTCTATAGTTTTCTTCATGTTAAAAAGACTGATCTATTCATTTGCAATTTGTTAGCAGTAGCTCGTGGTGAGTGATTTTTTAACACTATAGAAACTACAAAGTCGACCGAAGTTCAACAACAATCCATTTGACATTATAAATTTGCATCGGTGTTATTTAGAATTGAGGTCGAACGTTGCCCTGAGTGGGAACAATCAAAATTTATGTGTCACAGTTACGGCTACACCTAGAAAAAATTCCCAATAAATGAAATGATAAAAAATAAATCATAGCGAGAAAGAGCGAAAAAATTTGTTTACTAGTTGATAATTTAGAAAGTACAATAATATGCAAGAATTTAGAGTTGGTGTTATCGACCGGTTCCGATCGATATTCCAATAATTCCATAAATTAATCACTCATTGCTTTGCTCTTTTGTACATTCCGGATACGGCATGATAAAAATATAAAAGGATTGCATAATCAAAATATGACTATTATAGTTGACCTTTCAATTTTAAACTTTAAACACGCAATGTTTCATTATTTTTCATAATGCTTTCGAATGTAAAGTATAATAAAAGTAATTAAGGAAAATTACAAGTTAAAATTATATCGTATCATTTTACTTTTTTATATTGATTATTAGCCAAATTGCTTGTTGTTATGTTACAACTCTACGCTTCTTTATACATATCACTATCATTAATAAAAATAACGTGCCCACCAAATCAGCTTTTTCGATAGGGAAGATGGATCATAACTTATTTGATATTTCTTAAATTTTCGAAATAAAAAAATCGCCTATAATATTTATAATCAGATTTCAATGATTCCACTCGATTATCAAATGAGTTGAAAAGTAACTCTCTACACTTACAGGTGCATGATTGACTGACGCACAGTGACGTCATTAACTAATCCGTGACAAGATCTCACCGAGTTCATTGAACTGTGTGGATTTAAAAGAGGCTGAGTTCGAAAACATGTCATGTTTACAAATAATATAATTGATTGAGACAAAGTTCTGATGCAAAGATTTTTTATTAGAGATTCTAGAACTTCAGCAAGGTTAATCAGTGATTTTATGAATAAAACCAGAAGAGAATGCAAAATAAGAAAAATAAACGAAAGATGAATAATCTGAATTAGTTTCCTTTTTTGATAAATTTTTCGATAATTTTTATGCCTTGCGATTCAGCCATTTGATCCGTAAACTTTGGTCCGTAAAATTTAGCTAAATTTTTAATTACAGCAGGATTGCAATATAATATACCTCAAATAGTTTAAAGTACAATATAATTTATTTTTTAGGTACGAAGTATACAACTATTTGCGTAATTACGAATTTATTCAAATTTTCGTATCACATAAAGATGTCAGTTTATAAATATTAGAAGTGCGCAATGCGTGTGTAATAAAAAAAAAAGTTTAAATAAATCGCTTAATCAAGTATCTTAAACCAAGTGTTAATAACAATTAAAGAGTATCTTCTGGTATTAACATTTTGTTTTCTGAGTCCCTCAAGTCCTCTTATAAAATCTAATTCAACTTCCTCGAGACAATAATCTTATTCTCAACGCGCAGTTTCCGCTCTCAAGTCAACTTATTTTATCTCCTTGAATAAAATCGAACGAAATGGCATCTCTCTTTTCTCAATTACATTGCACTTGCTGATTGTCTAATTAGAACACAGCAGGAAGAAGAAATATTCTAAACGAGTCCATGGGTCATAGCGTGTACTCTGGTCCACTGAAAGTCAGCTTCCAAGTAAACAACGATAAATGAACCTACTGCGAATATTTTACTTATATAATAATAATGAATCATCTATTTTTAGTTTGTGGGCCAAAATATTTAAAAATTCTCAATTGCCTATGGTAGTAAATCGAATGAGAAAGTAATACTGTAGAATTTAATGTGAAAACAACGTAGATAATAATATGATACAAGCGAAATCGACTGAATATAATCATATGAGTAGGTCTAAGCTACACAATTTAGGGGAATAGGGTCTGCATAATGCTTAACAATTTTTTAATTGCAGATCATTATTTTTCTTGTAACAATGCATAATGAGGTGTACTTCTTACAGCTTTGCTACTATTTCAGTAAACTTTACATCGTTTTGATAAAAAGAAATACGATTTAAATGATTCCTTTTTTTTCAAATTTTATTACAGAAATCTTTTACGAAATTTAAAAACACTTTTCGATATTTAATTTTATAGTAATTTGTTTCTCTAAACTAGAGTGAAATTCTTATTTAAAATTGAAGTCATATGATTTTTGTCAAGAAACAATTTTACTTTTGTTAGTGTGAGATTTAACACTTTTATCTATTAATGCATCAAAATTTAATGTTAATAAGATGCAACAACATTTTATTACAATAGGCCTACATTTTTCTACTGTCGTTTTAATGACTCTCTGGGTTTTCAGATCATTTCATAATGGAAAAACAAGAGACCAGTTGTATAGCATATATTGCACAGTTTGATAAATATTACTTTTTAATTGACTAAATGCGGAAGGATCACTCAGTGCAAATAGATAAAACATTTCACCAACAATTTTGCATTAATTATTTACAGTTATGCTGTTAATCAAAGTGCACAAGTAACATGAAATGATGCAACAAGGATATATTGCTAAAGTAGACTACAGAGATTGCATTCCAGGCCTGGACTAGAAATTGCATCTCATCAACGGAATGTTTTTAAATACGAAATTTACCCTCAAATAAATTATAAACCACCCAATTACAATATTTACAAAAGATGAAATTATCGTTAAACTTTAGTAAGATAATAATTTTAACGTTACAGAACAATTTTCTTACTTTTGATTAGAATTATTATTAGGGCCTTCCAACAGTGCAGGGTTTAGCTCAATCAGGGCCCCAGGCATCGACAAAAACTGAGTCCCTATCAGGCCCCTATGACCTGTCCTCACCGAGTCTAATGGTCGTAAAACAAAAAATAATATATAGGTCAATGACCTCTATAAGTGCTCAATAACCTCTGTAGCGGATCAATGACCTTTCCAGCGGGTCAAAGACATCTGTAGCGGGTCAATAATCTCTATAGCGGGTCAATGACCTAATAGCATGTCAATTACCTCTATAGAGGGTCAATGACCTCCATAGCGGGTCAGTGACCTTTATATCGGGTCAGTTACCTCTATAGCGGGTCAGTAACTACTATAGAGGGGAAATAACCTCTGTAGCGGGTCAATGACCTCTACAGCGGATCAATGACCTCTATAGAGTGTTAATGACCTCTATAGCGGGTCAATGATCTCTATTGCGTGTCAATGATCTATATGGCGGGTAAATGACCTCTGTAGCGGGTCAATGACTTCTATAGCGGGTCAATTACCTCTGTAGCGGATCAATGACCTGTATAGCTGATTAAAAACCTGTATAGTGAGTCAATGACCTCTATAGCGAGTCAATTATCTCTATAGCGGTCAATGATCTCTATCGCGAGTCAATGTCCTCTATAGCGGTCAATGATATCTATCCCAGGTCAAGGAACTCTATAACGGCTCAATGATCTCTATCGCTGGTCAATGACCTCTACGTCGGGTGATAGAATGAATAAAGATGTACATGTCTTCTGGTGAAGACAACTGTTCAGTTTCTTTAATTTTCAGATGGAGCTATAAATGATGCAAACACAAATCAAATTGATAGATATTTCCGGGCCCCCCAAAATCGTATTGCAGCACCGGGCCCTAGGCAGTTGCCTAGTCTGCTTAGGCCATAGTCCATCTCTGCCTTCTAAGGTAACTAAAGTAGTCCTATATTTGATAGGTATCATTAAATTTTATAATTAGACATAAAATATATATTTCCGAGTCTTTGTTTAATCATAACTAGCAATAACCCGTTAAAAATGGCGGCATGCAATTAATTACAATATTTTTTAACGAATATTCGATTGTTTTCGATCCTTGGTAGAGCTTAAATATCACTGTGGTGATATTAAATATCACTTGATGCGTAAATAAAACGACCTCACTGATCGATAAACCAGGAGTACTATGTTGAACTGCTACTGATCTTTGGTCTCTAGACGCCGGAAACAGCAATTGGACATCAGACGTTGAAAGCAATTTGTGTCACTTTTTTTACAGAAATTGACATCTTGGTCAACTGAGTGATGACCCAGTGGCGTAGCTAGGGTTTATGGCGCCCGGGGCGAAATAATAATTTAGCGCCCCCCCCCCACCCCCCGAAAGCGGAGGACTTTCTCTCCTATAGAACCAGTTATGATGACGTGGTCTGCGATACATCGTGAAGGTTTGCGGTATGATCATATATATGACAAGGTCTCGATCAAAAAATTATTGTTCTAAACAATTCTTTTAGAACAATTGTTGCCAGATCATAAGCAAAAACCTTTTTCAATGAGAGAAATAATGATACAAACGAAATTGTATTCGTTTTGACTTTGACCCGTTGATGAAATTGGATCTCTGAGCGAAGCGAGATATAAAAAAGCTATTTGTCAAAAAAACATAGGCCAGATAAATTATCTGATATAACCCACACAAAGTATTCAAATGAGGTTGCAGAATTATGGAAAGAAATTAGACATCAAATATAAAACGTTACTTATACTCTGCAACATTGGTAATGTGGTATCCAACTTTGGGCGCCCCCCTGGCGCCCACAGACACCGGCGCCCGAGGCGGCCGCCCCCCCCGCTCCCGCCCCCTCGCTAAGCCACTGTGATGACCAGGAAGCAGCCTTGACTGTCTGTGCAATTCTTATAGCAGTAATGTAAGACAAAAGTTCTGTAATAAGAATTTCTTACTTAAATTGTGTTTTTAATACATTTTTTTTGTTTTTAGAGTCTGTTTTATACTTTATAAATGAATTTAATTTCTTCTTGTTTTTTACAATAGTTCACTTTTGTCGAGTGTTATATCATCATAAATTAATTTTGTAATAAAGTTAAATTTAATTTCAAATTTAATAATTTCATAATGTGTATAAGCACATATTAAAAACTTGCTTACTTTTAAATAATACTTAGGCCTGCTTATTACAAAACGAAATTGTTAACACAAAACAATTGAGTCAGCATATTATATTACATGCTGAACAGTGTTTTATGAAAGGCGGGATAGTGGAGATAACCACCCCCCCCCCTCCCCCCGATTGGAGGTTAAAATATTTTTTTGTAATGTTAATGTTGGGAGTTAATGCGGGCACTCTCCCCCCCCCCCTTTGACTATTTAGGGAAAACAATTGCGTTGGATATATGCGGTGATGAATATATGTATACTTGGAAACAAACATCTTGTAATAACCTAAAATTTTTTTTTGAGAAAATCCTCCCCTTCCTCCCTCCCCCTAGTCAATTCCAGGCTATGGTATTCGCTGCTGATGCTAAAAGTGTTAGACCGAAATCTGTCAATGGTTTATGCAAAAAAATTCGATGTAACATTTTATCCAATGATTTCAGACAACAGAAATAATGCGTAGGAAGAAATTCCTAGTAAATCATGTGATGAATTATACTACGATTGGTTTTGTTTACTTATAATAAATTAAGTGAAGGATTGTTCTATGCGGGACAAAGATCAAAGACGAAGTTCAGAGAGTGATATAAGGAGAGACCAATGATTGGAACCATTCTTAAGAAAAGTATTTGAATTGAAGTAATTTTTTTAAATTCACAATACATGAAAGTGTTACCACATCCATCTAACCCTCCCTTTCGAATAAATATGTCTAATATTTGTAATAAACTTAAACAAATTTTGACCCGTTATGATTATAACTGTTATTCAAATGAATCTAATAGCAACACACGAAACAATCTCATTTGATAGCTTCTTTCTGGTTTTTTTCTCGTTCTATTTACTCAAACTAGGATTACTTAATAAGAATACATTTATGTCAAGAATCCATTTATATCGGTATCTTTTATTGAAACAAGAACTGCATATAAATCTCAGATTTCAGTTTCTCTAGTGAGTTAGTGTTAAAAATGAATACTAAAAAATACTTGAAAATGTGCATTTCAATCGAAAAACTCGAGTGATAATGATGCTGCAGTTTGTAATTGTAGGCCTACTATCGAAATTTGTAACTTTTAAAGCTGAATCACGTGCATCAAAGAAATGGCTGATTTTAGGAAATATGCAAATCCCCGCAATGGGCCCGCATTCTCTTCTCCTCTACGAAAATGTTGTCAAATGATTAGCGAGTATACGCTACTATAATATATTTAGCGTATACAACTCAGTATTAGGCCATTATTCTCAATATCAAATGATGCAATTAATGAAAGCCAGATTGTGACTCAAGAAATTTCAATTTTATATTCGAGACTAAAAAGGTCTCCCGATATTTTTTATTTTCTCTACAAATAGTAACAATGCGACAATTATATGACTGAATTAGCGACAAAGAATAATATCCTTAAATAGATTTAGAAGCAGAAAGATATATAAGCAGAAGCAAGGCTTCTTAACTAATAACATTATCAATAATAACAAGAACACCATTTTCGACCATTAATAATTATCACTGCGGCCTGCATAATATTGTGTAATAAGAACTCGACCAGAGATCATAATATCAATAAAAATGCACCACATTCTGTATACGACAACAAATGTTGCCAGACCGAAGTAATAATTATTATTGTTGTGATTTACAGAACTAAGTGGACCGAACGTTGAAAAGTACTCAACTTTCGTGTTTGTAAATTCGTTTCACTAAATAGATTCTGTAATGAATTAACAGCCGCATACTGCTTGCGTGTTATTATATGAATGAAATTCATGCAACTACACACATTGCAAAGAAGGCCCGATTAAAACAGTGATCACAAATGCACTTACTAATTTTTCTTATACATTGGTTCGACCATATATAATATGTAATTTACGGTTAATTTATTCTTCATCATTAATATTTATTAATTTCAGGAATATAGACCTAGTTTTCTCATGTAAATTTATAAAATAAAGGAAATGATATGTCATAACATAACATGGCATATATGATTATAGGACATCAGGGGAATAGATACATAGTCTCTCGAAGATATCCACAAAAACAAAAGTATTATCTTTGAAATGGACTCAGTGCAATTCGGCATGGACCCACGAGAAAAGAGATCAATCCTGGAGTCACAGATGTGCCACAGACGTCATAGATATTACAGTGCCCTTGTGTCATTTGCAAGTTCAGGCATAAAAAATATATAAAACGGCAATTTATTATTACTTCATTGACATGGCGTAATATTAAAAACATAAACATATTATATGATATAGCTCAGTGCCGGATTAACAATGTTGCAACTGTTTCATTTGAAACGGGCCTACTTACAAATTGATGAAATTAGGGGCCTACTTTGACAAAATAAGGAAAGATCGGTATTTTTTATATGCAAATTCGTTAAGAATAATAAAATATCTGGGTAGTTTTAAAAATTTAACGATTCAGCATTTTATTCACAACCTTTCAATGGCGAAAACAATGAAATTAAAAATATTATTCTTGTAATTTCATACGTATAGAGTATTTTTTATGCAAGGCAGCTATGGTGGGGCATACTAATTTATTTGTGAAACGGGCCTACCAAAACTCTAACCGGCTCTGATAAGGCTATAAAAGCATGCATGTATAAAAGTGACGTTTACATTTGTTTTATCTTCTAATAACAATTTGTCCATAAATATATTGTATGAGTGAACTGCAACTTCAACTTTCAATTAATAAAGAATTATTAGATCTAATTAAAATTTGATCTAACTGCACATTTAAAAATCATTAAACATTCACTTATTTGAGTTTTTATTATTTACTATTTGGCCATGTGTAGATGAATGTACATATTCTATTTATCTCGATTCGTGACTACAACTGAACAATAATATTACTTATCGTTTTCTATCAACTAGATGATCGTCGTTTCTGAACAGTGATGTGATATCCATAATAATAGTAGACTTATATTAAAATATAAAATGCATTTATGTTTCACGAAGCATTTATAGGCTTAATTATAGTTTAGTAAATATAATATATGGGCGGTATATTAATATGACGATCTATATAATTTATGATACAATACAAATGAGTAATACCTTAATAATGAATTATATTTTCTCGATCAGCCACTGAAAGTATATTTATCTTTTTAATTCGGAGTCAACATAACAATTTGATCATTAAGCCTAGAATATCATATAACCTTGCGCGATTATTATTTGTACAGCTTCTTTTAATTGTTACAAGCTAATCAGTTGCGTAGCCAAGTATTGACTAAGAAGTAGTTAGTCCCTGAAAAATTTCATTGGTGACCTTTTTAAGGATATAACTAGATTTTGGTCTTCGATTGCATATATTTTATCACTAATACACGTATCCAACGTAAAAAGAATAACTTTATTACCATAAGGGGCTATACTTACATCTTTAACATGACAAAATATCTTTCACCTCTAATGATTGGAGGTGGGGGATTATAGTCCCCACATCCTCCCTTTCTAATTGAACCTTCCTTTAAAGAATCTTAAACCTTTAGCATAGAAATAAACACAGTATTTGGACGAGCCAGCACACATGAAATTAATTATCTCTTGATTGAATTTCTGACTGACTGCTGTATGATGTTGGAGATTTATACTCTGTGTTTTCTGGACCAAGGTATTGAAGTGCATCCGGTGTAACAAGCTGTTTTATCCCTTGTGTACTATCCCACCGTGAATAAAATTAAAATATGTGTACAGTAATGATTAAAATACGTAGAAATTAACTTAATTGACAATATTTTTACTATTACTTATTAACGAAATAATATTCTTTAATTGATAGATACTAATACTATTACAAATTATAATAAATAATAATAACTGAATAGAGCCGTTTAGTAGATTTGTAACGCATTTTCAATATCTTAAATCCGAAATTGTGTCGTGGTAGAACTTTTACTACTTTCTTCTTGGTGTTGTTATCAGCAGTATATTTATAATTCAAATTATGATTCAAAATTTAGAAAATTGACATTTATTGTACTATATACTATTGGAACTGTATTATTAAAGGGTGCTTTTAAGGGTTAATTAATTCTATTTAACAAAGCATACAATATTACATTTATAAACTTACTACAATACGATAAGAATGAAAAATATGAGATTTAATCTATATTCGTGATACCGTTTTAAATAAGTGACTTATTGAATTACATGTTCGGGTTGTGTAACATGCACGTAAAAAAGAGCACGAAATAGAAATGTGCTTACAACATTTACAACATGATAACATTCCAAAAAAATCAAATAAAGTTCAAATAACATGCTTTTTACAATAATGGTTATCAAATGTGTGCAGAAATGTACAGGATATTATTACATTTTTACTTTATATTGTAAATTTTAATTAAAATCTATAGCTGTCGCCTCTATTAAATGTGTGATGTGAAATACTTTTGACATCTAGCGAATTGTATTACTTATTGGTCACGAATCAACGTTAAATTTACATTCAATAGATGCCGGCGTAAATTTTAGTATTACACCATTATAATATTTTGCTCTCGCAGTAAACTATTTTATCTTTATTTAATTTAGATAAATTTAAACTAGCGCCGCATTACGTCAATGCCAGTAGTTGTCTGCAAGTCATAATTTTCTTTTTATTTCACTGCGCTATAATCTTAAATAATGTGATATAATCTTAAACAATGTGATATTATATTAAATTATCTAAATTATATAAATTTCTCAAGTAGGCCTATTCCTTTAAAATCACAAAAAATCAGTATTCTATGCCGAAACAACACCCAACAATGCTTACTTTGCAAAGATAGAGTAAAAATAACAAAAACTGTACGAAAAAACACTGAAAATTATATGTTAAAAGTCAAAAATTATAAGCGTCGAGTCAACTCGCCTACTGGCAAACTCAACAGGAACCTCTACTATAGAAACTACAGGTCAACTTGTCTTGTATGAAGTTCGTCTAGCCTATAGTATACTAGATAATCTAGCTTATTGGATATTGGAATATCCTGCATGAAGCAACAATAGGTGATAATAAAAATAATAATAAACGAATGAAATTAGAATTAAATTAACAGATAATAGGCTGAAAATAAAAGCACTCACAATATCTAGGTCTTATTAATCCGTTTGACTGAATAAAAACTTACGAGTCGAAAATTATTAATAAATCAGAAATTAACCAAATGATTCATTGAGCCCCAATTTTTTTAAATAAAAATTCTGAACATTAAATATGTAATCCATTAATTGAAGCAAAAGATTTTAGTATTTTACATTTCTAAATATTTGTGTATTGTTGCAATTTTTCCTAGTTGGCCTAGACGAGATTTAATTGGAATACGTTAGTTACATGTAGACGAGTTTCCGAGTAGGTGAGATGACTTGACCACAAAGCAAGAAAATGAATTGCATATTAATTTTATGCTGAATATATATTATACAGCTCAAGCTTATAAGGTTATATCTACAGTATTTTGGTCGCAAAATGGAATTTACATATAAATTAAATATATTTCTAAATATCTCTTGAATATTATCTCCAGAAGATTTCTAATTTTATTTATTTTTTACAATGATTTATAACTAAATAATATATGCACCCCCCCCCCCCTTCACCCCGCCCCTTATGAAGACGCTATACCTTTTAGAGAGAAAAATAGAAAATGAACACTAAACATTCCAAGCATGATTTTTTTCCATGATTTTCGCACCCCGAACCCAATGGCAAAATTGTTAGATGCGCCACTCTAATTCTATCAATCATCTCCCCCCCTTTATTATCCCACGATATCTATATCTTTATTTTCTATATCTAAACGTTACATCATGATCAAACAATCATTTAGTGACGTATATGTTATGACAATGATTAAAAATACCCGTGCAATATCAATATTTAACCAGCATTATGCAAAAGTTAAAGATATTACATGTTGTTAATTTGTTAACATTTCTGAATGCAATAGTCCATGTAAAGGCATATACTACGATAACAATAACAGTCTAACTAGATTGAAAATAATAATTAATATTAAGATCTATTATGTAGTGGCGTAGCCAAAATTTCAAATAAGGGGGGAGGGGGTTACTTCCAAAATAAAGTGTTAACTTTTCGCAGGTTGTCACTTAATTTTTTTTCTTCACACGGTGTTTCCGTATCATTATTTTTAGTAAACTTACTACGTTACTATTTTATATTACTAGTAAACTCAAATATTGATTAAATATAAAAAATTATTTCAAAATAATTGTGGAGGTTGCGGGGGGAGGGGTAATATGTTCTTTGCATCCCCCCTCCACAAGTGAGCCATTGCGATGAACATTTAAATAGACTGCTTAGCTATAGAGTTTATATATAGATTTTTCTATGGCCGCTATTAGCAATTTTTGGTAAATTTATGACGAATCTGTATATTTTATTTCTGGGGAACCGATATTGCGATTTATTTAAGCAATTAAAATTACTTTATTTTTTTTTTAAATTCTGATATTTAAAAAAAGTAAATAATATTATTTATTATTTACTATTTCAAATCGATAAATTATTGCATAACTAAACTGTAGCTAATTGTCACGAATTGGCTTTAATCTTTTACTGATAAACATCCTAAAAAAACAAAAAAATGCTACAATATTCACTAATATTATTAGGATTGCTGCAAGATATAAACAGGCCGTCTTCAAAAGATGAACTCCAATTAAATATCTTTATCTGGCTCATATAAAATCAGTCCCTAGAATAATTGTTTAAGAAAAAGATTGCATTAGTGTCTCCTTTTATAACATTTAAACGAAATTTCTCTCTCCAAATATTATATGTAAATCATTCAATTGACTTGTTTAACTATTATAGTTTTTACTTTAAAAATTAATTTAGTATAATTACAAATGTTCGAAAAAAATTAAAACTTAAAATTACAAGGCTAATTACCCCCATGAACTCCACTTTATAACCTAGGACTAAATAATATAAATCTTAAGCTACAATCCGCCCGCGCCTAATAACCAGGCTAAGCCACATTGTCGCAGGCCCAGAGGTACGCGGTCATGAATATTCATGCTACTAATTACAGCGTGACGTCACCCGCCTATTTGACGCGCATCTGGCCTGCAGGCAGCAATTCTATTGTGCTAGCCTGGATAGCGGGTCATTTAGCACCGCTAGCATAGCGCTACGCTGAATATAATTATCATCAATATCTTCACGAAAATGAACAAATATTTCGATTTAAATGTTTGTATTATTTGATTAATTGTAATTATGCTTAAAAATCAAATTTCCAATAAATTTATTCTTTATTTTGTGTAAAAGATGAGTTGAAAATTTAAAGATGTTATCGATGATTTCAGTGAAAGTTTATTCAGCGCAGCTAGCCTGCTGGCTGCTGTAGCCTGGTAGGCCTAGGTGGCTGCGGGTTGGTAGGCCTGTGGGCTGCCTTTAGGCCTTGGTGCTGCTGCAGCCTTGCTCAATATTTCACAGAGTCGCTCTTTGATAGCTACAAGCTTTGTTATTAGGCCTATTTCAAATATAATTTAAATGTTATTTAATCTTATAAAGTTTTATCTTTTTTTCAATTGTTAAATTGACGACTTGATGCTATTATGTTGAAAGAACTGGTAATTTTTTTAATTTTTATTTTCTTCATAGAATGTAGTCGATTAAATAATTATTTTAAAAATTATTTTAGTTTTGCATTATTATCTTATATTACATTATTAGTATGTCGTTTTAGAGAATGTTTTTTAAACATAAATAATTATTATGTTAAGTATTTGAATCGAGTTCTATTTTGAAATTATGTGTTTTTATAGCGGTATCATCTATAATTAGTTTATTATTATATATTATTACTATATTTAGCTGTAATACATAATGTATTAATTTTATACTTATTATTTGTTTATATCGCTATATTTTAATTAATTAAAATTGAAGCATTCCAAAGTTTTTCTATATTTATAATTAGCTATTTTATTAATAAATTAAATTTTATGACGATTTTATTGATTCTGTTACAAAAATTCACAAAGTAGATAATGTTTGTATTCATTATAACTCAAATAATTGACTAGAAATTAATAATAATAAATAATAATTTATTTAATATTTAAATCATATTAAATATAATTTTATTCAAAAACGCACTTTGTCTTACAATAATTTTTATGTATTTCTTAGTTTCTCGGGCCCCCCTGCGGCTCCCACGGCCCCTACGTGTTCTACCGGGCCGTAAAATACCCCACCCACTTAACGAAAGATTTTACAATTTCTCTGGGGCAGTTTTTCTACGCGCAAATTCGCCCCGAGTCCCCCGTGTGTGTGGGGGAGCTACAGCTACTGTGGGAGAATAAAAGGGACGGGGGGCCTAAGCTAGCCAGTGTTAAGCTT
>JAQIXG010002303.1:0-18118 GCA_034700105.1 Oconnorella tubifera | reverse complement strand
TTCTAGATTAATAGATTAATATCTAAAGTTAAAAATAAAATTTATAACGATAAACTAATCAATAAACTATTCCACCTGAAAGATAAAATTCTCCTTCATGCAACTTAATGTTTAAAAAGTTAAATTAAAACTTTTATAACTTCTATTTCAGAATAAAAATAATTTAAAATGATCAAAATCAAATAAAAGAAAAAAAAGATTACTTCCAAAAGGGTCAACACGAATCTTTTCTCGTGTTTTCAGACTTGTTTCTATGTCTTGCTTCTTACAACACTGAATTCCTATATTAGGAAACCTTACAAAAAAAACAATCAAATCTTTAAATTCGTAAATAAAAATATCAATACAGGATTTTCTAAATGCATTTCTAAATTGAATGACACATCAACAAAAAAATGGTATTTAGGAACATACTGAAAACTTTATTATAAGAATAAAATAATAATAAGTATTAATAACTACACTCTAATTAATTTAAATCACAAATGTATTATGTTACATATATCAGCACATATAATACACATGTTTCAATTTTCAATCTCAATTTTCATAAATAATTACAATAAAAACAGAAGCATTTGTCTATCTATCTATAATAACAAAGAAAATATCAAAGTTTTTCTTGTGATAAAAATCGAACCATTGATGAGAATTATAAAGAAGACATAAAATGTATATATATTTTGATACTAACGAAACAATATTGTTCCCCTTCACTTTGACTGTACACACTCCATCCTTGCAATCCTGTCCCACAAGATTATGAGGGTGGGGTTGATACGGCTTCTCTTTTGTAACACAAGAAACGACAACAATAGATGCAGGCCCGTTGAAATTATTTATCTGAAAGTCAATTTAATTCTTAGAAATTATTTATAAAAAGTTGATTTCATTCTTATAAATTACAATTAAAAAGTCAAAAAGGAATATAATTATAACGATGTACATCAATGAAACTAGAAAATCTAATAATTTATATGAGTTGTTATAAATTCAATATATAGAAACTTTTACTAAGACTTTAATAACAATATTTAAACTATAAGAAACTTAAAATTACGATTACAGAAAAACATGATAAAAGTACAATTAATGTTATATTTGAATATTGTTATTGCTAACTTGAATGGAAGGATAAGTTTTTCTCTCATTTGTGCTGTTAATGCCCGCAATGCAGCCAGCAGATTTTCCCTCGCACTTATATCTAAATCTCAAGCAGCGAGCTTTAGGCTGCTCCGATACGGTAACACTAGGCTCAGCTACTCTGGGCCGCTGCTGTAAGCCCAGCTGTGCACCAGGCAGCTGCTGTGAACCAGGCAACTGCTGTGTACCAGGCAGCTGCTGTGTACCAGGCAGCTGCTGTGTACCAGGCAGCTGCTGATTGTTGTTAAGTAACTGCTGTGAGCCCAGCTGCTGATTGTTAAGTAACTGCTGTGAGCCTAGCTGCTGGATGTTGTTATGCAAATGCTGTTGGCCCCGCTGCTGTTGTAGCTGTCCGCGTCTAAGAAGCTCTTGCTGAATAGTTTCCGAGTTAATCGCATCAAGATTAACTAAGCCAGTTGCACCCTCGTAATTTAACTGACCGGGAGATTCTAAAAGTACAAATATAACAGAATCAGTCAATCTGTATAATAATATCATTTTTTTAAATACATGGAATACTGTTACTCAGTTCATCAAAACGTTAACATTACCTCGAAAAAAACCAAGATAGAGATTTTAGACAAATTTACATTGATAAAACTACTGACAATAACATAGTACTTTTGTAACAATTATTAAACTTATTATACTAATACAAATACCCCCTCTCGTACAAAAACGGATTGATTCTATAATTTCTATCGAGTTTTTCAGTTCTAAATCTACACACTTGGCGCGTAAAAGTCACAGAAATGGTAAAAATTGTATAATTTGTTCCTATAAGAATTAAAATCACCTAAAACTAAATAAGAAACGGCGCTTTATAAGCGAAAAGTTTTTTATCATCAAATTTTTCATCGCATAAAACACAAACTTACCCATTCCAGCCGGATTCATTTTCTCTCTTCCTGGATTATAATTATATTTCTTTAAACAACAAATATTTATTTCTATATTTAAAAAGCGCGCATTATAATTATATATTTTATAATTAGGAATTTTAATAAATAGGAATATTAGTCGTCCTTTTAATCCTATTTATAAAAACGAAATCAGGAAATACAAATGTTTTTTCCATGGGATTATAACATTGCGTAATGCAACTAATGTATGTCTAAATTGAATGCGACTATTTTTAACAGGGAATGATATTAGAGAATGGAACTTGATAAAACGAATAGGAACGATTTTTACATTTTTATATAAAAATAGACAAATTTATGAGCAAAAGTGATCTCTGTGTTTTGGATGATACTTGAAAACTTTCTTCCTCTTTAAGTGTAAAACCATTAAATGTGTTTAAATTGAATAAAACCAGAACGTGTTGTAGTTTTGAATTGTGCGATAGATTTGTATTGCAATTTGCAAGCTCTTTTTTGTAGTACATGACTAGATTTCTAATGAAAGCTATTTTTGAATAACTATATGACTAGATGTCTCTTGATAGCTATTTTTGAATAATTATGACTAGATTTCTATAATTAGGCCCATGATACAGTGACAAAGAGCTCTATGAAAATATAAAATATTTCTAATAATGATTTTATTTAAATCAATCAGTAATATTAATATTTCTTCAAATGATTTAATTTCAATCAATCAGTTTATCTGTTGAAATTTAACAAAAATTATCAAGTTTTATATAAAATCTGATGACTAATAATTTTAAAAGTTAATATAGGCTTCTATATATGCCTTCAGTAAATTGTCATCTAAAAACACAAGTTATTAAATTACAAGTTGAATTAAATTTGAATATTATTATAACCAGCGACACAATTTTCATAAATTCGGTAAATCAAAATAATTCTACACAAATGACACAAAATATTCTGTACAAAAACTTTGTATATCAAAAGTTGAACTATAACAATGTTCATCAATTGTACTAAAACACTCGATAAGATAACACTCAGATAACACTCACACTCGATAAGATAACACTCAGATAACACTCACACTCGATAAGATAACACTCAGATAACACTCGAGTACTTCAATTAATCACTGCAGAAAAAATGTTATTATTTATTCAAAATAAATTATTACAAATACAAATATAATAATGGCTAGTTAATTCTCTATCATTTAGAATTTTAGATTTAACAGTTTCAAAAGGAATCAATACGAAAATAGAATAAGATTGTAGAATTAATCTAAAGTGAAGATACGAGAGGATATATCGTCAACAAGCCAGTCCATTCCTTGCAGTAAATTGTCCCCAGTTACCGCACTACAGCCAAATATCACCCAGTGATGAGTCTTGAGATTATTCAAATCTAGTGCCTACAAAAAAACAGAAAAACATAAACTTTAATTAACTTAATTAATTCTTTTAATTAACATCAACTTTTTTATGTATTAAACAAAAGACGAAATTAAAAGAACCTCAGTAGATTTGGAATAACAAATTTCGAATAGGATTATACAACTGTAATTATTGTAATCAGCTATCATAAAGTGAAGATGTATATGATAAAATATTTCTTAGTCATATATAAATACGTTGTGTTAAATAATATTTGTAAAATATAAGAAGATATTAAATGGATTCATCACCTCCTTGATGTCATCTGATGTCAATGCTCCTGGCAAATCCTGTTTGTTGGCAAACACTAAAAGTGTAGCACCAGCTAGTCTCTGTAATGCAAATATACAAAAATTTAAAAATCAAATTTATAAAAAGAAGTTAATGCTCTCAATTATAGTTATCGAAAGGATAAAAATAATCAACACACATATAAAATGCGTAACGGTGATGATATATTAACAAATTATAGAATAGAACAAATATAAACATGTACAATTAAGTAAAATTTGATTACAAAATTGTAGGAAAATGTTTCTATAATGTTATGTCACATTATTGAATATAATCCATTTTACACCATACTTTACATTTAGCTAGAAAAGTATTTAAAAAACTCAAAAGTTCAACCTCTTCTACTAATAACCCTTCCAGTTCTTGCTTGCAATCTTCCAGTCTCCTTCGGTCCGCGCTGTCAACGACCCAAATCAGTCCATCCGTCGTCTCAAAGTAATTCCTCCAGTAGGATCTCAGCGACTTCTGTCCCCCCACGTCCCAGATGTTTAACTTAAAGCCTCGATGTTCCAATGTTTTGATGTTGAAGCCCAGAGTTGGGGAGATGGTGCTGATGTCTTCGCCGTTGAACTTCTTCACGATGGTCGTCTTGCCAGCGTTGTCCAAACCAAGCATCAAGAGACGGACCTCTTTTTCTTTTTGTTTCATCTTCTTGAGAATGGTCAATAAACCCATTTTTTGTATTATTATTTTCAAGTAATTTCGTCTATTTCTAGAGTAGCTAATGATTGACAATTCAACGAGAACTAATAATCGATTTATGAATTGTAGACTTTGAAGATAGAGATAATTTTAGATTTTATAATATGAACTTAATTAATTATATTTATATAATTATTCATAAAGTGATTGTAATGAATAAATCGCCGGAAATCCTAATTTTTTTAAATGTTAAATTATTTAACAAATTGTTTCACAATAAACAAATAGAGCGATAATAAAAGTTTAGAATGACAGGATTCACTTGAAAAGAAAGTCGACCCTATGTTGGTCAAACTTTGACCATAAAATATGTAGAAGTTGAACTTAAAACTCTATTCTGTTATAGATATTAAACTCGTTGTTATAGATATTGTACTTTTTGTTATAGATAATGCGCTTTCTGCTGTATAAACTGTATGTTCTATTTGTATCGTTATCGATTAGTAACAACTGGTTTTAATTAAGATAAAGTTCAGTCTGTTAAAGTTAACCTTATTGTTGTTTATGATTGTTCCAAGCGTATTATTCTTTTTTAAAACAATCATTTCACTAAAACAGAAACTTAACTATCTGTATTTTTAAAGATCAGTTTAGAATAACAGTGCAATTAAATCATCTTCAATTTTTGTCTCCAATTTATTTTAAATACATTATTGCTTTCAATACTCATCTACGCAATAACTAGTACAGAATTATAAACAATATTCTTATCATAAACTTAATAGACAAGTACAATTGCATCAGATAATAAATGGTCTATCGCTATTGAAATGATCCATTCAACAGAAATGAATACTGTAAGAATTACAATTAAATGAAGATCTTAGCTAACACAATATAGTTACTAACTACAGTTTATAATAACAATACAAAATCATAAATACGACGTATTATTATACAGATTTGATATAGTCTGTTTTCCAGCTGCAAAATTACTGAAATAAATACGCAATAAATATAAATACAAAGTGAAGCGGACGAATCTATTTAGTCTAATATTTTAACTACCAATTATGAGATAAAATAATCAAAATTTTGTTCTCAGGCAAGAAGCAGACACCAGATGAGATTATCTATCGATATCTAGGCGGTGACCTAGACCGACTTCGAGTCACACGGGAGGCAGGGGACCAGCTAGAGGGGGAGGGACTAGGACGATAATAGGGGATTGGTCGTTTACGAGCGCTGCAATAACCGAGAATTTGGTTTAACATCACATATATAAACAATATACAGATTACAAAACAGTACAATAATTGTTATCAAATTTTTTTATCATAGCAAAAATAAGCTTTATATTTAGCAGCAGATTAGATTTAAAAAGATCATTTAATAAGGGTTAAATTATTGACAAAATATTATTAAAAGTAAAAACATAGAAATAATATTAAAATAAAATGTGCAATGTTTCAAACTATCTCATTAATTTAACATAATTCTCTTTATAACAATTATAAATCTTTATAATTAGTAATTAAGTTCTATAATAGTATATCACTGATTTCTGATGTTGAAATCTCGAAAAAAAAAACACCATTACCTTACAATTGAAACATACAATCTTTTGACCTTTACACGCGACCTCTTGACCTAGATCTGCGTGTCACTAGTCTTAAAGATGACCTAGATCTTTGACTCCGTGACCCGGATTTACAAGACGTTGCGCTATTTCTATAGCGCGAACTTTGCGACATAACGACGAACAAATAAAACAGAAACAGAACGTAATAAAACGTAATTCCACCGACAGAATAAACCAAAAATTAAAGCGAGATATCAATTAAAGATAATTAAGCGAATTAGAAAGAACAAAAATCCGACAAAACTATAACGGAATAAAACTGAGAGTAAATCAGAACAGAAAAACTAAGACACAGAATTAAATAACATTAAACAAAAAAGTTGATAAATTTTTCAATAAAAAAAACTTAACCTCCAAATTGCATAAATAATTCACAAAATAATATGCGCTATAAAACATTCAGTATTTGTATAATTCTGAAACAAAATATACCAAATAAACGCAGTATATGTTTTAAACTATTACACAAAACAAAGGCTTAACTTAAAAAATTTACAACACAAATGAAAATTTGAAATATAAATGTAACCAAAATGAGTAAAAACAACACCAAATAAATCCCATCAGCCTTAAAACACATGAATAATATCAACTAAAATATCGCTTTATAACGCATGTAAAAAATCTATGCGATAACATATGAATATACGTGATAAACGCGTGAAACAGATTACATGACGTTAAATATAGACCTCGTTATTCTTCTTCGATCCAGATGACTAGGAGATCCCTTTCTGCGTCGAATAGACGTACTGCGACTGCGCGATACTGAGCGAGACTTAGAACGTCTGTGAGATTTAGAACGACTGATAGAACGAGAGAGAGAACAAGAAGTTTGTTTGCTTTTAGAACGATACGATTCGTGGCTGTGACTTGATCTAAAACGGCAGATCTAAGTTTTTTTATCAAATTTTAGATTTATAGAATGAGTCAAATAATTAAGTTATAATTAGAGATGAAAAGAATTATTTAAAGATAATTTAGCAATGGAAAGATTAGAATAGACATTTCAGAATATAACAAAATAACTTCTAATAATAGTAATAAAAAGAAGATTATATCAAAGTAATATTACAACAGTACAATCCAACAATGCAAAAATGTGACTAACTGTACTAAATTGTGATATATCGCACTAGTACAATAAACTTTACTGTATTGAATATTTTGAACTGTACTAGTAATATATTTATTCAATATTTGTACATCGTCAATTTTATAGAATACAGTGTAATAATGATATATTGTACGTACAGTGTCATACAAGCCTATATACACAAAAATACATAAATATAAACACTAGGTTTGGTATAAATTGCTTCACTAATATAATATTCGTAATACCGATCGCCATTTGATCTAGATCTAGAACGTCTCATTGGCTGGGATCTCTGCGAATGACGCGCGTTTGATGACGAATGTTTTGATTTCTGTGACGTTCGTGATTGCTGTGACCTAGATAACGAAAAGATTACATATTTGACGTTAATCTGTGTTATATAATCTGATATTTAATAAGTCTCTGTTTTCTAAAAGGTAATATTCATCAACAGAGACATTCATTTACATTCAGACACAACAATATTAAATTACAAATATTATTAGTCACTACAATTATTGAATTTACATTCAATATTTGTATATTATCTTCAATTTTATTTAATAGATCATAAAAAATGCTCACATCAATGATATGATAACAATTATGGCTGATATATATGATAGGATAACTGCTAAATAAGTACTGAACTTGTTACTCAAATAAAACTATTGAATCCTATATATGTAATTATTAAAATAAATATAATACAAAACGCAATAAAAAAATTGAACTAGTTACTCTATATAACATTTTAAGCAAATTGAAATAACGACGAATAATAAAATACAAATAATTCTCTAATATTATAAAATACAGTAACTAGTGACCACATATATAAAGAATTAAATTACATATATATACAAAATTATTATAATTTCATAAAAGATTCAAATTTATTCTTTTTGAAAAAGCAGTAAAAAACATAGCAGAAATACAGAAAAATGTTTTCAGTCGAGAAAATCGGTAAAATAAAGAATATTACCTGCACAGCAAGCCAAAATATAAACATAAAAAATGTAAAAATTAATTTCACTTTAATATGTTACGATCAATATTTCTACAAAACTGCATAGTTAGAATTACATTAAATATTGACAATATAGTACAAATGTAGTATATTATAATATATAATGTCAAGTATAGTATATTATAATATATATATATATATCACAAATTAAATATTTAAACTAAAAGATTTAGAAGCAGACTTTTTACAAAAAATCTAATTGAAAGAAATGAATAAAGCATACAAAACTGTAATAGATAGATACAAAATGAATATGATGTTTAATAAAATTTTGCAATTTCAAAGTCATCAATAATTTAAATAACAATATCGGTTCTTTTCATCAAAACTATAGAAAAGAATCAATATTTAACTCATTAAATTCTTTTACACTAATTTTAAAGTGATTTCATTAACTTTCGATTGATCGTAACAGTTAAGTGCGACTAAACGATTTTAACTTTATTAATATACAAACGGCTAGAATTATCAATCAAATATTAAAACTACTTAATAACATTCCGTTATAGACATGTAGATTAGTAGAGCGGGGATAGTGCACTGATTAAATGATACGGAATAACAGCTAGATACAGCAACAAAATAGTATTGCATTATAATATTACACTTTTATTTAATTCATCGCACATTAATTAATTGAAAAAAGATTGAGACGTAAAATCATTTCTTTTTCGTTTCAAGTTTCAAGACTTGTAATATGCAGAAAATGTCATAATAGTAAAAACATATACTAAATACAAAAAGTAATATGTACAAATTACACCAACACCTTAGTATTCACGGAGTAATAAATACGCAGAATAAATGCTGTTAGAAGCGAATACCTCTTTAAAAAATATAAGATTATACGCTGCAATACATTATACGAACATTTAATACATTTTCTATCAAAGACGTATTTTTAAATTATGAAAGCCTTTGTAAAATCTTCACATATGTCTTACCTCGGAAATTATAGTGTCTGCAAATCGTAAAATAAGAAATAGACGCGTTAAATTACAACTCTCCGAGTGGTTGTAATATATTTAGAAATAACAATTACTATATATATCAGAAAGAATGAGATAAAAATATAAAATTGAGCTCAAATTCGGGCTGTGTATTAAAAACGTTATGAATAAAAAAACAAACAAATTCATTCGTTCATACATTCATTCAAAGTGTTGAATAAATACTGAATGGATGATTGAATATAATTTCTGAAAGTTAAAACGCTTCCATGCCAATAAAATTCAACATTTACATAAACTGATAACAGAGCACATTGATAAATAACTTACAAACATATAAAAAAATCTTGTAATATATATATACAAACGATTGTACTAATAAAAAAGGTGTCAAATTTACCTATGAGATCTTGAAGGCGATGCATCGCTGTGATTTGTTTTTATTCTGAAAGTATACAAAAATACACGATTATATAATTACGTCAACTAGTCAAATACACAATCAAATATATTATTAATATTTTTATAATATTTTTAAAATATTTTTGTAATATTTCGTTTTTTCTTCGTTAATATTTTTATAACATCTTCTTTCGCTGTTAAATATTCTGTAGCACTTGATAGTTTAAAAACGAACCCGTTATTAGAGCTTGATCTGCTTCTACTGCGTGTAGATCTTGTTTTGCTTCTTTTTGATCTATCGCGATAGAATTTCTTCGATTCGACTTGTTTTTTACTTTTATTAAGATCTTGCGAGGTACTTCGTCTGTAAATTAATAGTTTAACGAATTGTTTAAAAACAGTAATCAATCGTAATAATGAAATATCAGGAGAAAATTGAGTAGATTTGTTGAAATATCATTATAGGACAACAAATTCTGATCAGTAAAAACTGCAGCAGTTTCCTACTACGCTGCATGAAAATGAATTACAATTACGATACATTAGAATTAAGTTTTTAATAAATTCAGTCAGAATTAAGAATTATAATTAAGACTAAATTCGGATAGAAACAGTTTAAATATCGGTTATATTTTTATATAATTCTAGACTTTTATTACTGATTAAACTTCAAGTAACTTGCCTTTTTAAGGGAGATGTATTTTGCACAAAAGTATTTTCATTCGTCACGTTACTACATGACGCGATATTGCTACTATTAGAGTTATTCGTTGCGCTGTTAAAAAATACAATAAATTGAAATCATCAGTTTATGATATTGGGATATTTACAATAAAGTAGATCAGTAAATTAGCAATGTGATAAATTATTATTTAATTAATTAAATGTAGAAAAAATTCAAATTCAAATTAAATTTATATACATTTAAAAAGTAGAAAGACAACGCACTAATACCCTTCTACGTTAATTTCTGATATCAATTCACTAAGTACTCTAAATTTAGCTACATAATATAAAATGTTTCGTAATGTATAGAATATTTGTGCCTTGTTTAAAATCTATTATTACTTTTCAAATGAACCTAATACTTTTTGCCTTTGCTTAAAAAAATACACAAGTAATAAAAATAAATTTATCAAATGGAAACCGATACAATTATTTTCAGTAGGATTATATAAATTATGATTAATTTCTTGTTAACACATTGATTATATTACAACAAAACAAAATAAATTTCATATTTTACCCCATGTTAGAAGACTCATTGATAAAATCACTCAGTCCCTCTTTGACTATTAACATATGACGGAATATTGCAACACGATTTTCAATGTCTTTATTTTCAAATCTATAAACATAGTAATATTTACTGTCAAATTCACCCAAAAATCTGATAATTTACGTTTATTTTCTAATTATAACTGTTATTTAGGAAAAGAAACTTTACAATGTTCTACAGTATAGACTTTATTTTAAAACATTTCAATAAAGAATCTAGTTTAAAACCAAAAAATGCAATAAATCATGAAAGATAAAGCTAACTTTTCAGCAATCATCATTTCTTTCATTTCTTCACATTTTTTCTCCACTTTGCGCTGTAAACTCAGCAAACGACGAGTTTTTCGTTTGCTTCTTTTTCTGTCTACATTCTTACCAGAGTCCGTTTTAGTCGTCGCATTCTGCAATCAAAAATTACACATTTCGCACCACATTAGCAAGCAAAATGTTATCCATAAAATATCAATATAAAGAAAAATCTCATCCTCAAAATACCAATATGAATAATCATTTTCTTGAATTAGTATTACATTACTATTAATGCAGTATTATTCAATTATTAAATTACAGTTATGCCCAAATAACTCATTAAATCTATACTAAACGTATAATAACGCGGTAGCAATGAATCAAAGCCTTACAAATCTTACAAAATTAACAAAATATAGCGAATTTAAATCAAAATTACGCAAAAAAGATTGAAAATTACCGTTTTAGCAGCAGAAGTAGAAAGATTACGATCATGACCATTAGGTATACCGCCTGCAGTGCTGTGCATCATTGTTAAGATCATATCTTACAATAAGATTCAATCATTTAATACATATATTCCTTTATTCGTAAATAAATATCCTACAAAATTATCGAGCGGATATAAATCTGGTCGGAAATAGAGAATAAAATGCAAAAACTAATTTAAGGAATATTAAAATTAGCGAAATCAATCAATAAAAATAGATCAATAATTTCATTGCGGTGTAATTGCAATTTACGAACAATAATATTATCTATTTTTGGCGTGGCAAAGTTTAGCACCGACTTGGCTTAACAATGGTGTTGTTGTAATAAATATATATAAATTAGAGTTTAAAACGATGTTAATGCAGCATTTGTGCGAGACTTTATGTATTTTTAGCTCATTATTGCTTATTTTTGTGCACGGGTATAAAGGTGTTACGGTTTGTTTTAAATTGTGCCCATTGTGAGGACCATTTTATGCAAATAATCTTTATCAGCGCAATGTCGCTTATCGCTTGATTTTGTGCGCAATAGTGTTGCAATCTTGTTTGTAATGATGCTTATGCAGAATTATGTATGCAGTTATGCATAATTTAAGCAAAAGTTTGTTTAGCCAAAAGTTGTTTTTTCGGTAAGATCGTCTCTTAAATGACATAAATGTTTCTTTAATTATAGAAGTGCATATTATTACGCTGATATCGATAAAGTACCTTTATTGCTCTGTATAAAATATCCCAGTGATATCATTTCTTTCAAACTTTTATTTAGAATTTAAAAAAACTTTTTATTTAGAGTTCAACAAACTGATGAAAATTTCATTAGCAGTTTCCAAGCAGGTGCGCGTCAAGTTGCTTAGCAATTGCTTAGTTTTACTTACCTTGTTAAAAAGTTAAGCGAGTTCAAATAATAATAACTAAAACAAATTTACTAATAAAACAGATTTTTGCTATTTTAATAATTCTTATTAATTACAGCATAGTCATAGCATTCTGATTAAAATGTTTTGGCTTGAAATGTTTGTCTAAGTTAAAGAAATTTTTGCAACAATTATAACTGATTGAATGAATTGTATACCGACAAGCATACTTAATTGTGAAAATATTTGTTATTGAAGGATTTTAAAGGATAATAATCAAGTATTCAATGTTGTTTTAGGTTAAAATTTTATATTTTATTTTTCAATTTCTTACATTCAATCAACATTTAACAATACAAACTAGATTATTTTATCAAAAAGTTGTGCACATAATTTCTGTCTAGGTTTACTACAGAAAATTATATAACCTCACCATGTCTGAAGGCCTGCGTGACATACTACATGAAGCTCGTAAAAATAAAGCATCCAACATCTGGAACGCGATACTGGACAGTGAAGTTATAAGAGTGTGGACTGCTATCAGTGCTCTAGTTGAAAGAACTATATCAGTACAACAAAGAGGTGTTGTCATCCCTGGTCTAGCAACTTTCACTCTAATGAAAATAACCCTAGACGTCGGAGGGAATAAAGTCCTTGTTCTTCAACGTCCAGTTATTGTGATAAATGAAAAGCTGTCTATGATTCATCAGCTGAAAAGAAGCGGAAATGTACTGAATAGCGTTTGTGATGTTCCAGTAGTTTCATTGAATCTTACTCAGGTGGCGCTGGATGCTCAGCTTACTCGAGATCATGTGGACATTTCCCTTAAGGAAATAGTTGGAGCTGTTTCACGTATGATAGCTGCCAGGCGTTCCATAGTGTTGCCTTTTAGTGACATCGGCTGTTTGTATATACGTAGTAAAAGAGTTAAGATGAAGTTTTTCAAGGGGTTCGTGAATAAGGTAGATGGGTCTGGAATGCTTGCTGATACACTGCAAGGACGGCCTGACACGGCTGACTCGGTTGTGTCTGAGATGGATTTCACAAAGAAAGGGAACAATTCAATCCAGCAATTTTATCCAGATGATCCAGCTTTGCCAATAATTCATGAACTACGTGAAGGATTAGATGATGAAGATTATAAAGTTGCTAATTCAGGTCCTGATGTTTTAAATCTTGAACTTGAGAATATGAATAAAGAAAATGAGATGAACGATTGCCATCAGTTTGAATCATCTTCTATTTCATGTACGGTAGATGAAAATGATGAAGATACAGGCGTGATAAATATTCCTGATGAGATCACCCAGAATGAACAAACACCTGAATGGGAAACACAATATGAGGAAAGATCTGAAACAAGATCTGAGGGAAATTCAAGAGAAATTGTGGAAAAAAGAATTCCAATGATTATACCTTCAGTAAGCGCTTGCAGCTTTTCACCTAATGATATACTATCTCCACATCAATCTAGATACATCCGTACATCAACTGCACAAAGCGATTACCTTGATTCATTACAGAAGTTACAAAACGAAGCATCCCCGAGAAACCACCGGAATTCAGTCACATCTTTACATCGGAGCATATTCAGTTGTAGTATTGATCTTGATTCCAGATCTTCGTCATCTCATAGACGCAACAGTATTCTCTCTTCTGGCAGACGATCAGTGAGATCACTCACTCCTATTTCAACTTTTAGAAACCACACACCCATACCACACCCACCAGTTACACATTCAGTTGCACGACCGGAAACATCTTGCAGTCATTCTAACTCCGGACAGGAACTTTGCTATCTCTGCTATCAACGCGATAGATCTAACGTTGCTGTTAGTCACGCTGAAGAACGTAAAAATCAAGAAGCAGAACGGAATCGAATTCTACACGAATATCAGCGGGCAAAAAATGAAGCCGAAGCTTCGAAAGAAGAAGAGAAACTTCTGGAACGGAAAAATGAAGAGCAGCTGGTTGCTGCTTATAATCAGAAGGCAGCTGAGACGACCGCTACTGCAGCTAAGGATGAAGAGTTTAAACCTTCGTTTATTTTTAGGAGAAGGCTTCTAACTCCTCCAGTTTTTATTAAGCAAGAGAATTTTTGTAGAGATCTCGATCGCCAGGTGGAAGAGAAGGTTGCAGAAGATAGAAAGATGAGGGAAGAAAGAGAGCAGTTGATCAAACTTGAGCAGGTTTTGTTTTGTGATATTTAAGTGTTTTTAGCATTTTTGTATATTGTATAAGAAACTGAAATGAAGGTTCATACAGACTTAAACTCGCTATGTGATTAGTTTGTGTGTCTGATTCATTTAATACATGGATGCATTGAATGAGCATGTAATATTTAGAGATTTCTGTTGTTATATTGCATATTAAATTTAGACTTTTAGAATAGATGTTAATATTTTTATTATGCATAGATGTGGCTTGTGAAAGTTTTTAATTGTAATTTCTTTTAGAATGATATTCACACCTACAATCTGAGCTATTTTTAATTGCAGATTTATTCTGTAACTGTCTGATAAAAACAACATGCACTCACACCTAGCAACCATTGAGAACTTTTTACGAATTACATTAACTTCATTAACTTCTCGCTAAGGCAAAAAAGTGAAAACTGCTAATTCTTTACAACTGAGTGTAATTTAGTTTGTATTTTTATTTTTACTCAGGCACAGCTAGCAAGAGATATAGCCTCTGAAAGAGAAGCTTATTATCGCAACAAAGCAGCGAGACGAGAAGAATACAGACAGGCTTTGTCAGCTCAATTAAAATATAAATCTGAATCAGTTCTAGATCCGATCAATGTCACAATGGATTCGTTCTTCAATCGCAATTACGATAACATGGATAAACGAGTCGAAGCTCGTCAACAACAAGCGAAGATTCTGTATAAAGAACAGATTGCAGCCTCAGAAGAAATTAAACTTGACGCGCAATTGAAACGAATTGAAGAACAGCGCAAAGAGGAAGACGATATGAAGCTATCGAATGAAGAAGTTATCGCGAATTCCATTCAGCGTTACGAAGCGATATTGCGACGTCGAGAGAGTCTGGCTAACAACTGGCTTCACGCGGCACAGGAGAAGAAAGAGAAGGAGAGGGAAGAGAGGAAGAGGATGGACAGATTCTGCGGAACTTTGTTAGAAGATATGAGATGTAATAGATTTAGACGTTGCAGGCAGTGTCAGAGAAAGTTGAGTAATGTTGGTGCTTCAAATTTGCTCGCAAATACGCGTATTATGGTATAATGTATGCTTAGTGTACGAACAGATTATTAATTAGATGATTTTATAGAATATGATTTAGTAGATTAATGGCATATTCGAGTTTAATTCTGATTTAGATATTAATGTGTATAAAAGTTTTACGAAGACTTTTAACAAGTAGAGTTGAATTTGTCTGAGCAGTTGTGGCACAGAAAAAGTTATAAACAGAAATTGTAATTGCTTGACTTTATTGCATTATTTTTAACTCCGCCGTTTAATTTTATTGTCAGGATATATAATAGGGTTATTGATGAAATAGATTTATATTAAATTATATTGAAGTGCAATAAAGAGATACATAATTGCAATACTTTATAGAACTTTTTTATACATAATTTTACACATCAAAGTGCTGTAGAGTACTGAAAAATAATTACTACTGTACATAAAGTAGTATAGGTCTAAATTAGTGGATCTAACTTAAATTTTTGTAAACTATGGAAAATGTTGCCATTGATTGAAGATGTACCGGTATACATAAGTTTGCAATATAGTGCATTGTATTTAATGTATTATTATTTTTTAATGTAGGCATTTTATTTACACTAGCATAGACAGTCTTTTATATATATCTGAATAATTTTTATTTTTATACAGTACATTGTTTATATATTAATCGCTGATCTGCTAACTTTTGCCGCATATATGATTTTAATAGTATTTATAGCTTGATAGTATTATAAACAGCTTATTGTTTGCATATGCGACTGATTTTAATTGATTATATTAGTTTACAATTAAGTTTATTTTATTGGATCTGGAAGTATTAATCAATAATAAATCATATATTTATTAACAACAAATGTGTTTTGATTTTAGAATTATAGTTTAAGTTGTTCAGTAGCTTTTTAATTGACGATTTAAATGCTTATAATTGAATACATTTAAATGTTGACATATTTTGCGGTAAACTTGCCAATTAGTTGAATTTGATTTTCTTAATTCAATTATTATTTTAAATAAATTTCATTAAAGAAATGACATTAAATATACTCGAAACGTTTTGGCAACATTCAAATTATTATATGACACGATTTAGATTAGACAATACAAGAACTTCTTAAATTGCGATACATTTTATATTTGAAAATAATGTAATAAAACTACAATAATAATTAAAGTGTCATGATATCAATTAATTATCATTTATAATTTCTTTTTACACTTATAAAGATAGCTTTAGATTTCAAAGTATTTATTATATACAAACTGCAGTGTCATAATTACAATCAAGCTAATATACACTGTAGCATTTATGTGTCTATAGTTTTAAAGTAGTTTTCTGCATATCGCAATCTATGAAAACCAAGAGTATTTTACAAATTATAACCTAAAATAACAATATAAGATTTAATTCTATTATGCATCATTTCTATGAAAAATAATAGTTTTTAAAGAAACTGTTTAGTTTTAATATTTTCATTTAAACAGTCAAAAATACAGCATATTCTATCAATATTGAAATAAAAGAATCAGTTTAGAAAAAGAACAATTCTACAGATTTATATCATCAGTCACAAGAAAATAGAGTAAGTCGTGTGGTAAAAACATTAAATACAAATTCTACCTATCCTAGTATGTATTAATATTATATTGCGTAAGATACGGTAAACTGAAACGGAGGTATTAGAAAAATTCAAACGAATTTATCGTATAAAATAATTCAATACACAATGCTGATTCATCTAAGGCAACATCGCAAATGCACTCTGAAAAAGAGAAATTTTGTCCCAGAAAAAAATATAAAAACAAAATATTCAAACTACAGTTATATATAGTATTCAATCTAAAGTTATATTAAAGCTATCATTTACTTATAGAGTAAGTCAACATATACAGATATAGAAATACAGTGTAAGTACATATAGATTAAGGCTTGACTGGTATAATTACTAAAGCAGATATCAATAAAGATATCAATCCTCTTCATATTACATGACCTGATTATAGACTGTATACTACAAACAGTTTGCTAGTTTGTATACTACAAACTAGCTCTTATAAAAGTAAGGCAGTCATTCAAAGGCTGCAACGTATAACGAAACATTACAATAATAATTTAACAGATAATTGGAAAATAGACCTTTAATTAATTTCTCTTTTATTTTGTAAATATATTTACTTAATGATTATCATCTTATATGTAGTAAAGCAAACAGTAAATGCTGTAATATTAAAAATTCAAAAATATCTTAAGAAAAAAAATTGACAGAAGTAAAATTATTCAAAACTGGAAGATATAAAATAAAAAATTATTGAAAATAAAAATAATTTCAACTATAAATTAGAAGACTTAACCTCTTTACCGTGATCCCCGAGATAACTCGTCCTTCAGAAATTTGACCTATCCCGTGCATCTCGAGATAACTCGTTCTCAGATATAAAAGTTGTCTGCGCACCGTGGAGCCCGAAAAAACTCGTCAAAAGGCCGAAAGGCTATAAAGCATAGAAAATCGATAACGTCAAACTG
>JAQIXG010002302.1:0-18123 GCA_034700105.1 Oconnorella tubifera | reverse complement strand
GGTGACGACCAGCACTGCGTTTGCAGGTCAAGCCATGGTGACCCAACTTGTCAACTGGTGCACCACAAAAGCACTTATGATTCAACACCAATGGAGCCCCAAGTAACAATTAATAACAATTAATAACAATTAGATATAACATAAATATGGTAATGAAATAAATAATATAAGTTATAATCTACCGGTTGCATAATGATATAATTTGAAAGTAAAATATGAAAAAATTAAGAAAATATAGCAAGAAATGTAAAGTTATAAAATGAGGTACTGAATGATTTAACATATGATTAAACTTGTCATATAATATAATATAAATATAACAATCAAGTAAATAATGTAGGTAACAATGCAGTATAGTAATATGATATAACAGCAAACTATGAAAATTAACAAAAAAATTAATTAATTATGTTACTACAACAAGAAAAAGAAAATCATCAAATAAAATATCTATGATGTAAAAAATCGCAAAATAATAATAAACAATCTAACAATAATATAATCAAATGTAATAAAATGCAATAAAATTAATTATACAACACTGTGATGTCATACCTCAGCTATAGACAACTGATCCTTAGGTCTCCCATCCAATGCCATAGATTCATCCGCTTTTGTACCAATCAAATCCTGCGACACTTGCTCCAGCTGCTGATGAAATTCCGTCCACTTTTCATCCGTTTCATTCAATTCCTGATAACGTTTTTCAATTTTCATTTTCTGATCCGCAATGGTCTCTTCCAGCGCATCACATTCTCTCTGTAATTCTTGTTTTCCTGATTCAGTCAATGTGTCATTCAACGCTATCTTCAGCGCATTCAATTTTGTTAATTCTGCGTGCATCTCATCTAATTCAACTAAAAGTTCTTGTTTCGATTTAAGTTCCTTTTTAATCATTTCCTGTGAACCGGATAGAACTGGTTTTGTGGCTTCAGTGTTGAGCTTCTCCATTTGTTGTACGAGGTTTGATTTCGTTTTTTCGTATTCTTCCAAATTTGTAACTTTATCCTGACATTTTTTAACACCACAATAAAGCAAGAGAATGTCTCAATATAAAGAAATTACTAAAATTCCTGGCAAATGCTATTACCTTCTGACTATTTTTTTAAGAAATAATAAACTGAAATTATAATCAAAATAATCGCAGAAAATTTCTAATTATTCACATGCCATTTGAATTGAATATGCCTTTCCAGTATATCTTATTATTCTTACAATAATATGACACTTAAAGACAAAAGAGCAGATAGTCATAACATTAAAAGATTTTTGTATACATATATTACAGCTTAAAATACAACAGTTGATCAAAACATAATGACTTAATAACTATAAAATTAATACAGATGTTCAATGCTAAGCTTCATTCACTCAAAACTTTACAAAATATTACATTTACCTTAAGCATCTGATATTTAGAGTCAGATAGTGATGTTGCTTCATCCAATGCATGCTGCAGACTTGACACGGATTGTTTTAGAAACATCGGTGCATCACTTTTCTCCATCAACTGACTTCCAACTGCAAGATCTGAGTCTACCAATGCTTTCTGTTGCAACAGCCTCGTCCGTGCAATCTAGTGAATTTCAATGAGTAAAACTAAATTTGCTAATATTAATTATAACATTATTACATAGCAGAAATCAAAAATCATTCAGATTGAATATAGGTATTTGAATACAGGTATTTTGAATATAGGAATATTATACATACAATTTATTATATGTAAAATATATACTACATTACGCAAGATATTAAAGTTTCAAAATAAAAATACTTAATAAAAATACTACATTATGCAAGATATAAAGGCTTTAAAGTAAAAATACTACATTATGCAAGATTAAGGCAATAATAATAATGCCAGAAAAAAAGATTATAGAAATATGCAATATCGTAAAACACAATATTACCTCATGTTGAGCAAGCATAGCTCTAGCAGCTTCCAGGTCACTTATTTCTAACTCTTCTGTAAATGTTGAAGAGACCTCCTGCAGCATTTCAACCAATTTGTCAGCCTTATCTTTATAGTCGTGACATTCAGCGAGCACTTCAGATGACAATGCAACTTCCTGACATACTGGCTGCAGACTTTCATACTCTTGTCTCATTCGATGAAGACTTTCTTGAGTTTCTTGAATCTCATTTTCATTTTCTCCACCGTAATTACTGAGCTTGATTAAAGTGTTCTCAAGCCATTTGGCCTCTTCTGAGTATTTCTCGCTTGATGCTAGAAGTTCCTAGAAAAAAATGATTTAGTTTAACGCACACCTTTAAAAAGTGTGTGAGTATTTTAATAAAAGATATTGGTATTAAATTCTATACATTGATTCCTAATGCAATATAGGCTTACTAATATAAATGCAATGCATATAGTAAATATAAGGCTGCAATAAGCCTGATTAACTTTAATGGCCAGCATAAAAACATTATCTAGAAGCATGCATTGACTGTGAAATTCTACATAACATCGTAAATATATAAAATCTTGATAAACCGTTGATTATATATTAAGTGTATATTATAATATACACTTTATATATAAATTATGAAGAAATCTAACACACAAAAAAAAAAAAAAAATTATACAATTCATTAGCAGCTAACATATCATATAATTACATTTTTAAGAGTTGTCATATATAAAAACACTTTTATTTTATGATAGCAATTTAATATAAATGATTTCTTTTAAAATTCATTTATAATCAATGTGGATCTATTTAATAATATTGAATATTTATATAGTTAAATTATAAATGCTGGCTGTATTACAGTATTTTAAAATTTAATTCTAGTAATATTGATTATTTGTGCAGTTGATTTAATTTTTAAAATGTTTTTAGCATTTATTTAGTGAAGTCATTCTTTGTTACTTTATAGTGAATATTACGTCAAAATCTATCTATGTGGCCGAGAGGTTAGAGTCGCACGGCTTATTAATTGTGAGATGAAAACAACCAAATATAAAGGATCAACTCGCGGTCATGGCAGACATCAAGCATGCAGAATTATATTCTGATTATACATTCGCTGAGGCTCAGTGAGAATCTGAATGCCTCGTGTCTCTGAGTTGTTCTGTACAAGATTGAAAGGCTGTAGAACCCCGTCAATGGTTACAAGCACATCTTTTTATTTAATAAAAAATTTACGTGTTTTTTTATTTATAATGAGATCCTACTAATGTTTAATATTCACAGTGTCTCTAAATAAAATAAAAATAATAATCATTTATAATTTTAATGAACCACGGCTTGTATTTTTGAAGAGAAGTATATTATTACTTGAAATCTAGCTTGAGCCTCCCTATACTCAGTAGATGAAATATTTTCTTCACTCAGTTTCATTGTAAGCGAATTCATTTCATCCATATACTGTTGAAAGCTTTCTGATCTAAAAACAAAATATTCTTATGAAAATAAAATACTAACAAAAATTAAAATTCAATATTTTTAATTCTATAAATTATACTTTGGATAAAATTCTCATAAACTGAACAAGCAGTCATATAAATTATTACTAATGTTTTAATGCAGAACTTTTGCACACCTTTCTTTATACTGTTTCCATTGTTTTGGTAAATCTTGCAGTAAAACTTTGAAATCTTTAATGCTCGCTGAAAGTACATCCCAACGTTGATTGTCTGAATCTACAATCTCTTTCTGTGACATGTCACCTTTCTCCAACAGTTCGTCATTCACTTGTATCATAGATGACAGAAGTGATGTACAATTAGACATTATGTCACTGTCTTCAAATGTTTCCTGAAACATAAGAAATTTAACTGAAGAATATCATAGTTATGAATATAATAAAGATGTGATGTAATAATAATGATAGTTTATCTAATTCTATAAGTAGTTTTAGACGCATTTTAAACATTTAAACTTGAATGGACATAATAAAGATATCATGAAAAAATTATTATTATTATCGATTTTATTCTATTTTCATTTTTAGAAATATTCTTTACATTTAAACTCTAGCTAACATATAAAAATTATAATACGCTCTAATATTTTGTATTCAAATAATTGTATTAAATTCAATTTAGTACTTTCAAATAGAAAGAAATTCAAAACAAAATTACCTTGTATTTGACATAAGCATCATCGGAATTGTTACTTGTTTTTAGTTCTTGTTTTTGTCCGTCCAATCGGACCTCAGCACTGTCTGCGCACTCAGCAAACTGATAATGAGCTCTCTGGATCTCTAACTTGGCCACTTTGATGGGAAACAAATGCTGAATATCCTGCCAATTTAGACACAAATATATTTTAATTCACAATTTTAATAAATCATTGATAATTAACTTTGTACATGTACTTGTATCTAAAATCTTTAAATTAAATGTTAAATATCACTAAATATTACTGTAGAATAAAACTAAGCATTTTAATGATAATTAATATCTGTAATTAATTTATCTCAGCAAATCTTAAAATATATTCATAGTTTTTAACAATTAATCATATGCACAATTAACAGTGCAAGAAAACATTTAGTATTCGTTTATAAACTGATCAACAAATTAGGCTGTATCAAGAGTAACTGTTAATATAAAAAACACCCTTTTTTACCTGCGTTCGTTCTGTTATCTGTTCTATTCCAACTTGCATGTTTTGCGAGTTTAAATACTGAGTCCCAGTTCGAATAAGTTGTTCGTAATCTTTGTTCAGTTTTTCAATCACAGATTTTGCTTCATGAATTTCAGCCACATAAGTCTGCGGTAATAAGATAAAGTTTACAACTAAAGAAATTATTAATTTAAAAAGACTATCTACTAAATCTTTCTGAAAAAGCAATTTAAACTAAGAAAGTAAAATTTTAAAATACCCTCAGCCTCCATACCCCCACCCAACCGACTCTAATCCAAAAAATTTCATTTGGTCTTCACAGTTACTGTACTATATAAAAGTACAATACAGCATAATTATGCTGTTATTTATTATTATAAATCTGTATATTATAGATAAATAAACTGCAGCAAACTAATGCAAACCAGAGAGTATCTGATATCACTTTTTTTAAATTTCTAAAACTTTATCTTTCCAGGCAAGAACTGTACAAAATCTTTTTCAAGTTAATATCTTACTACAATTTACCTCATATTAAAAGAGCACATGGAATAATCCTCAAAAAAGTACAATAATACAACATTATATAAAAAAGTACACAAAAGTAAAATAATACAATATTATATAAATAAGTACACAAAAGTACAATAATGCAATATTATATAAAAATTACAAAAATGTACAATCACGCAATATTATATATATATGAAATACTGAAAAAAAGCTAAAAGTATTTAATCTGTGAACTTTAAGATTATTTCCCCTACCTTGCAACTCACAAGCACCTCTTCAATTTCACCGATATTCGCAGTAGAAGGCATCACCTCCAACATTCCCAAACCTCTCTCCAGAAACGTCGTCAATTCTGACAGAGAAACGTTTATAGCGTAAACAAGAGGCAGTTTATTTTGTAACACCTCTTTTTTGTCAGTTAAATCGCTGAAAAGATTCAGCTGCTTTTCCTTGGTGATTCTCAGTTCGTCCACCATTTCTTTGATGACTTGTGAAGGCGATTGCTTCACAAGCGATTTGGCCATTTCATTCGCTGAAGTTAAGTCATCTTCTACGTTGCTTTTCTGGGCGACAAAACTCTGAAAAAAATCAGTCAATTTTTGTAAATAAATTGACTGATTGTAAGTTTCATCTGTTGGCCTATAATGAGAATTTCAATTATGGAAACAAATATGTATTAAGACTTTCAAATTCAGATTGTCAAAATCAGCATTGTACCGAGATTAAATCAAGATCAGCTAAAAACAATAGCTCATAAATTATGCTTTAACAAAGTAACTACGGTGATAAAAAGGTGTTGAATTATCGTATATTTTAGATTTTGATGATTTTTATTTTCTAAAGAAATTTTAAACATTTATAGCATGCAGATAAATAAGATGATTAGTTTTGTAATGTGTGGGATGCAATTTATCATTTCAGAATGATATCTTATATGTATTCAAATTTCTAAACTATGCTGAAAAATTTATTCCTATTTTCAAAAATACATTCACTAAATAAGCAATCCACTTATCAAAAAAATTAATTTCTCTTAGTAGTAATTCTTTATTCCTCAATTGAATAGAAATTTTAACCATATAAGCCAAAAACAAATTAAAGAAATATTTTATTTATATATTACTTCTAATCCAATATTATTTATTAATTATTACTTTATATATTTATATATCTGAAAAATGACACAGCCACATCAAAATCATGACTAAAAATAATAAAATTTAAATAAATTCAAGTAGAATTAAAACCTGAAGATTTTCAGTGTGTTCCTGCAACTGACTATGATCCGCTTCAACTTTTTGTTTCAACAATTCTTCCCCGGCTTGCAGCGTCATCTTAAGTTTTGATATCTTATCGTGATAACCCTGCCGCGCAGATTCAATTGCCAAAGTTTTTGATGTCCTCGCCTTGGCAAGCATTTCTTGCCATTGGGCGTCCATTGCTGAGAGTTCTGATTGGATGCCGGCAGCAGTAGCTTCGTCTGTTACACTGACCAATTGAAAACCACTTTCTCGAAGATTTCTTAGTTTATCTTTCCAGCTATCAATGTTATCAAAAAAAGCCTAAATTCAAACAAAAAAATGCATTTAATATACAGTTTGAAGTTTAAGTTTAACATTTAATAACAAAATAATATTTAAAATTTCCGATTTTTACATAATTTTGTCAATATAGAATAAAGATCAAATAATATATGTATACTAACTTTAAATTATTTAAAATTACACTTGATTAAGAAAAATGAATTTCTATCAATACAGAAATCCTAAATACAAATCTTAAACTAAACTATTACTTCTTGCTCAGCGAATGATCCATTAAGAACACTCTGTGCCTCAGTAAACAAGTCGTTTATTTGATCGACTGCTGTGTTATAAGACTTCCAAGATTTAACTGTCTGTTGTTGCACTTGACCAACATTGAGTAGACCTGACTTCAATGTGTCCCAGTTGTTTAGCATTTTCATGAGATCTTCATTAACACTGGAATCTGTCAAAACAGCAAATAAATCTTTATTTGATAGCAAGTGACTGGTGACCCTATCAAGTTCTCTGATTCTCTCTGTAGTTCTCTCTGGTAGAAAAATAAGTTCAACACAGCAAATCGACTCTTAGAAAAGAAATTCAATGTTAATTAGCTAAGGTTAGGATTAAGGTTACATTTAACATCTGGATTATCGTATTATATAAACGAGGCAATAGCGAGCTACATGGGATTCGAACCTGGACCTGTCAATTTCGAATCCAACGCTCTAATCACTTCTCTAATTGAGCTAAGTTAAAATACGTAAAAATTAATAGCATTAAAGTACAATATTATCTAATAATTGTATTATAATATTTAACCTGATGCGGACCCCAGTGTTTTAAATGCATTTGCCGTTTTCTTTAATATCTCAAAACCCCCGTCAATTTCTTCAAATAATTTGCCATCAAGAATGAATTTCTAAAAACACACAACTTTATAGAATCGCTAAAATATCAAATAATATTATTAATATTAATCTTAATTTATAGCATTAATATTAATCGGTTCATATTTTTAAAATATTAATCATAGGAATACTGCTTTTTTACCTATTTTGTACTGCTAAAAAATCCGTGATAATTCAATTCTTAGACACCCTGATTTCAAAATACTGCTGTAATAGTTCAGATAATCAATCACATAACATTATTTTAATTTTTATGGAGTTATATGATAACTTAACTAAGTTATTTTCATTTTATATATATTCTTTAATTCACCAAACAAATGGCTGTAGTAGAATTAGATAACATAAACTAAAAATTAAATATTGATACAAATCAACAGAAAAAACAATTGTGCAAAGAAAACTATGGTAAAATACCAACAAATGATAAAATGTATCAATAGATATAAAAAAATTATATTATTTGTATTTATACTCTGTTCATAAATACAAATAATGTACAAAATTATACCAACAATCAATCCACTAATTGTAGACATGACAGTCTCATTAATTTTTAAATGTTTAAAACTTTACCTTATACTCATGAATTATTGTAAAAAAGGTGTCGATTGGTACACAATATCAAACTCAAATACCTTATAATCTTCTTGCATGCTCTCCACCTGATCTTGATCTCCATACTTTGTCAACCAAGGCGAAAGTTTACTTTCAGTCTTCCTCATCAACTCTAGAATCTTTTCCTTTGCTTCCTCGTGTTCCAACTGTTGATATGCTGCCTCTGACTTAACATTAAGGGCTTCTAGACGAGCCTCTAGGTTTCTCATCTGAGCTGTGGACAGCTGGACTCCATTGTATTTACCAGTTTTTAGAGCGTGATGGATTTCCTCTTTACCTTCATTTAACTGTCTTAGATTTTCCTTTATTGAAACAATAATATTACAATAAATGACATAATAAATTAATCTACTAATTCATATATTGATTATTAAATTTTACATCAGACAAGTTTTAATTACCAAAACTTATTACAAAAGATTCTAAATAACAAAAGACTAAAAAAATAGTATATTTAATTAGATTATTATTTACAAAAACGAATAAGCTACTTTTATTTCAATTCAATCACACAGCAACAACTTACACATAAATATAATACCACGGTTACATAATTAAAATAAGTTTTTAACCATTTGAAAGAGGTGTCTAAATCATAAATTTAAAACTAAATTAAAATTGACAAAAAACTCACCTGCAATTGTTCTAATCTCTGTCTGGGACTCAATCCATCTTCATTCTCTCCTGCCTGGGTATAATTCACGAGCATTTCTTCCGTCTGACGCAATAAATCACCGAGTTCACCCAGATGTCCTGGTAGACTCTTGTCCAGCTTCGCTTGCCAAGTATTTGTTCTACTTATCAGAGCATCCCATTTACTTTTCAAATACAGCCACTGCTCCTTCGTGATACCAGTAAGACCGGGACCTTCAGCACTCGTACGCAGGCGTTCGAAAAGATTCGTACTTCTTTGCATGTCATTCACAAATGATTCATACGACTGTAAAAACAAGTAGTACATTTTATATAAAAATGTTAACTATATACAGACATTGAAGACAAAGAATTATAAAAGTTTAAATAAAAGATAACTGTTTAATTCCTTTTTAAAAGAAATTGTTTTAAAGTCTGCTAAAGAATAAATCTTTAAGACATTGTGACATTATTTTATATACAAGCATAAAATTAACCGATCAAATTTATTTATTCTATTTATTATTCTCAATTCTTCACTACATTAAGAGCCTGTATTCCTTCTTTGTCCCTAATACTTCAAACAGTGTTTATTAAATGAATTATAGTTAGTAAATTTTTATGTAATATTTTTATGCAGTAACCTGATACTCTTTGGGTCCGTTGACAACATCTTCATCAGCTATCTCCAGTACTTTACAAGCAGGATCAATCCACTTTAACAATGACTCAAAGTCATACAGTTCTTGAGCAGGCTTATCAAGCTATCAAACAACATACTACGTATAACTAAATACACAGCCGAAAACTGTAATCTTAATCTTTCATTTTATAAAATATGCATGATGTTTAAAATGTCCAAATCTCCTGAACTTTTAATTTTAAGTCCCAAAGAGCAGCATATAAGAATAGTATGGATTAATATGGATTAATATTATTCTTATATTCTTATAAAATTATTCTTATATGCTATGTAAAATGGATTAATATTCATAATACAATTAAGATGCAATAAGTATAATAGAAACCCACAATAACTGAACGTTTTGTGTAAAACTAGAACCTGTGCAAACTTGACAGGATCTCGTTCAGGAAACTTTTCAAGAAATTTTGCCACATAAGTCATGATGGAACGTTCATCCGGTTTATCAACATCAACGTCTAAATGAATCAAAACAATTGCAAACTCTAACTAATAGCTTATAATTTTTATAAATATCATTAATATAAATAACATTGACTTATTTTTATAAAAGTTTTATTAAAATTGAGCATTCGCTTACAGCATATTTCTATTAATAATTACAGAGCTGTTATGAAAATTATTTTATTATCTGACAGCAATATTTGCTCATAATGAAATACGAATCTTTAATAATCTTTTTCTCTCTCTTTATTTAGCAATTTTCTACAGTGTCCTAATATATATAAATTTTCCATACAATAATCTTACAAACAAAAACAACAAAAATGCTTTCAACGGAACCTTCTGGATCTAGTAGTCTCGGAATACCAAGATGATGTTCAGCGGTAATGAAAGCTGACTCAAGGTTAGTTCGCGGAGAACTGTTTGCAACCTCATCCAAGTCAACCAGATCTGGTCTGATGCTGTGAATCATTTTATTAAACGCCACTCCGTCCCTCCAACTTGGACCAAAATCTCTCACTTCTGTCCCATCCTCATCTCTGTGATAAAAATATTGCTTAAATTGAAAATGAATTTCTATAGTTACAGAATATAAAATTAATCAGTCAATAAGCTTTATGTTAATTCAGTAATTTTCAAGCAAATATTGCTAATCCAAAATAATATTCTATAGTTATAGAAAATAAATTGTCAGCTAAATTTAGTAATTCTCAAATAAAGAAATATAGTCAATAAACAACAGAAAAAACAAGTCGCTCCATAAAACAGTTTGAACAAATATATGTTTTTAAAAGCTAAGCTTTGAAAAATATGGCACATAGAATAGAAACTTGACTATATTTTAGACTATGTTCTCTATTCTATAAATCTAGAATATAGTCTGGTCCATTTAGATAAAACTATCTCTTAGTAAAGCACGCGTTGATTAGACCATAACCGAAACTCTAGCTCTCATAAATTGACCCAATTCCATTGCATACTCCAATCATAATTTAATATGAATCGGCATAAATACCAAGAGAATTTAAAGAACACATCTGTGGGTTGTGTGACTTTAAATATATCAGGATTGGATTTGCTGACAGTCAGAAAATACCAATTGCAAGTGAAACACTAAGGTTTACACTTCATTATTAATAAAGTATTTTCTAATATATCCTTATTAATTCAAATTAATTATATGTGTAAAGTTAAACTAATCAATTTATGATCAATAGATTTTCTAATATATCTAATATTAATTTTCAATTAATTAAAATTAATTATAAAGAAAATTATGTGGTAGATGATATTAATGTTAAGGAAATCATCTCACGGTCCCATTGTTTTATGCACCCAGTCGAGCATTTTATCCTTAGCCCCGCCCTGGTGTTGTTTGTTGGATCTTTTCTGTTGACTGTCATAAGGATCAACAGAAGGATCTTCAGTGATGACAGAGTCTTGCTGGGCAAGAAGTCTGGTGTTCTCTTCAATCTATTCAATTACAATCAACTTTGAAATACCTTTATATAATGTAGCAAAGTTCTCTTAAATGTATACAATAATTATATACATATTAGTGCCATTTCAATGTTGTCTTAATATAATATTGTCTTCAGATGGAGTATATTTAATACAATATTTAATATTCAATTAATATTTACAGTAAACAATTAACAGTATAAATTATATTGCAGTAAACTATTAAAGGAGTGAAAGTGAAAAACACGCTTTTACGTTTGATTTTCAACACAGTTAAATGTTTTTATTTGAATGAGAAATCAATCCTGCAATATGCTACTAACTTACTGACAGTGTCTAAAGGAACTAATCGAATGACAGAGAGGCTGGATAACTGCCACTGATATACACTTTTAATGGGGCAATATACTAATGACAGTGGAAATAAACAAATAAAGAAATAGTAAATATTTACCTGGAAATATAAGATAATAGTCCAAACTAGACCGAGAACGATAGATGGCTTTCCATTAACAATATCAGTAGCATGAATATTGACCAGTTTGATCTGTCGGTTAAAATAATGGAAAATACTACTTGACAAGGAAGCATTACAACATCCACATAGCAATATCATTATAAGTACAAGATTGATCAATTAAAAAGGTGTGCATTCGATTAAATTCAATTTATATTTACTAGGTATAATACCTAACGTAACTACACTAAAAATAATTCACTTAATGAATATAGAAAAGAAAATTTTCATATTAGTTAATTTAATACAAACTTTATAAACATCAAGAAAGTACTTAAATTTTATCATTCTTATAATTTTTAATTTCAACAGAAATGTACCTTTCTGCTTTCAAGAAATTTGAGTGCAGTCGTCACATTACTTATATGATGTAATCTTTTCATGTTGGCCATTTTTTCACTAGCCTAGAAATAAGAAAACATTCAAGTACAACATTCATTATTGAAATAATAATTCTGTTGATAGTGTAATAACAAATATTCTGTGCTTATTGAATAATAAATTATTCACAAGTAATTTTTAAATGTACATTGAAATTACATTCTAATTTTTTAAGAAAATGTAAACAGTAATAATTTAATAAGTTTTCATTAAAGTGAGATTTAGAATACATATCTTGATGCTGTCCGGATGGGAGCGGGGGGCTCGTCTCCCCCCCCCACAACTTACCCCAGTTTTCAGACGCTCACAATGAATACAATTATTTTCTCAAATTAAATACACAACATTACAATTCATTGATATAAATACTGATACAATAAAAGTTCAAGTTGACAGCTGATCAACTCATGAAACTCATTCTATTAATGAAATCATTTAAATTAATTAACTTATATAATAGTATAAATTCCAATTGAAAACGTCCCGAAAATAAAATGAGATCGCTTTATAAGGCTTAAAAAAATACCATTTTAAATAAAATATTTGAAGTATTAATATAAATGATTGATTTATTTGTTCTCTTCTGCACAGCGATGAGCAGAAGAGAACAAATATATTCTGCTGTTAATTTACTAGTTAGCTAAATATTAGACAATAACTTTTGAGTAATTAATATATATAGTTAATTTTGTTCATTTGTTTATGTCATAATAAAACTATGTAAAGAAATATTAAAGTAAATCATTAACTAACCAGTTTCTCTCCAGAAAGCGTTTCCAATAAATGTAACAACGCGACGCCATCTTTGATATCTTGAAAAAGATTTTCAATTTTTCTCGGGGGATTATGCTAAATTAAATATAAATAATTAATTATTAATAAACAGACACCGCATAAACAGAAAATATGATTATGAATATACAATTGTATATAGAAAAGATAATGTTAAATCTGAAATTAATTTCATAAATAAATGATATAACAATCAAGTAAAATGTTTAATTACATGTGAAATTAAGCAATGTAGGATAATTTAGATTACAATTAAAACAATTATCATAAGGTGTATATTTATAATAATCAAAACTTACATTCATGAGATAAGAGTTAACCCAATTAGTAAATGTTTTCTTTTGAACGCGCTCTTGATGATCTAAAAAATCAACAGATAAAAAATTATTAAATAATTACAAGATCAAATAACTTAATAAATTAGTAATCATCATTAAAACATATAGTAAATTACAAATATTTTAATGAATAATTCGATCAAATATCGAAAATTTATGATATTTAATAATAATATCATAGTATTATTATAAATTTACAAACTAAATATCGATTACTAAATAAATTCTAAGCTCTTGCAACAATAAAGAAAAAAAATCCAATTTAGTGCATGAAAATTTATATTCTAAAAAGGTAAAACTAGACAAGTAGTCACAGTTTAAACAAAAAGTCTTAAATTATATATAAAAAAAGTTTACAAAAAGCCATATAGATATATAGATATAGAGCATCTTTTACTAAATTCTTTGAATTTCACAACTTGAAGTCTGAACTCATGAACAATATTTAAATTTTTATCTAGCATAGAGTTTCGACAGTGGTTAATTAATATATTACAAGATATGAGCGATATTTTAGAGCAACCTGGGACTAGATCTAGTAGCCAATGAGTGACAGATTTATTAGTCCTTAAATTAGCATTCAATTTGTCAATATTTAATTAAGACTGAATGTTAATTAGTAACATTAAGTTACATACTAACAAGATGACAATAGCATGTAACAATAGCCTGTTAAAATATATCTGAGTATAAATGGATAAATACTATAATTAGCATTAAATCTCAAGGATAGTTTATAAGGATAGTCAGAAGATTAAGTTTATTGCTATTCGTTTAAGTTATATTACATTGAGTAACAGTGTCAAGTATCATCTTAAATAGGTTATTAAAGAAACTGTAAAGAATTTATTGTTACTATTTAATTGTTAATTAATTATAGATAGCACATATTACAGAATGTAATTAGTTACAAATTACAATATCCAGAGATAATTAAAGAAATATAGAAATCAGTTATTAAGAAATCAAAAACAAACTAAGATGACAAAAAACTTGCTGCACCCTTTAGTAAGACGCTTGTATGAACGATGTCACAGCTACATCTGAGGCATCGTTCATATAACATAGTAATCCATGAAGTTACCCTTAATTATCTTTTAATAACAAAGTTGAATTAAGCTTAATATAAGATCATCTCTGCAAACCTTGTAACTGGAGAATTGCATCGTTAATGGCAGAAGCAGTAACAACGATATCTCCACCATGTGCTGTTGCTGATAAAGTTCTTTCCAAAGGCGTGTTCCAGTCCGCTTTTATGTTCTTGGGTAAGGAGGAACTCATGCTTCTTTCTTTACCAGACATTTTTTCTTCTTACAAGAGTCTCACTCAATTTATGCAAAATATATGGTCGTTCTGGAACTACAACATATTTTGATATATAGGAACACAAATAAGGTTCGTGTAATTTATGCAAAACATTGTATATTTCTGAAGACAAAAACAACAGTAATTTTCATATAAAGACATAGAAAAATATCAAGTCAAGAGCACTTTCATTATTATCAGCATCATCCACTGTAATTCTCCAGATGTTAGTATGTTAGTTCGTCTGGATATAACGCTGACGTAGTCAGAAAAGATAATAAACTATTGATAACCTTTCAAAAATTCTGTAAGTACGCCTAACGAAAGAATTAAATGTATAATCGCATGACGTCACGAGAAAAAGATGATAAAATATAACCTTTAAAGTAGCTTATAAGTAGGCCTATGAAAGAATTAAACGTACAATCACATGACGTCATATAAATATTTATATTTTTCCTCCCTCTCCCCAGTCACCCTCCCCCACCCCTCCCTCCCCCCGCCCCGTCATTTTGACGGGTTATAAGTTATAACTAGTCTCTGTAATATTTACTGAGTAACAATTACTACCAATATCATCACCATGATGATGATATAATATAATGTAGTAAAATCAATAAGATATAAAACTTTAAGAAATCGATATATCAACTGAATATCTTTAAAATTCAGTTTTATGTAGTGTAGCCAAGATCTTATGATTGGGTGAGGGGCGGGGAGGGGGTGTTTAGAAGTAGCTAATCTCAAATGTAGACCATTTTTACTTAAAAGAACTTCTCCATCCATTAGTTTATTTATAAATGTAAAAAATTGTCTTATTTGCATTGGGAGGTTATAACTCGCCGAAACACTACAGTTTTACTTTTTCTTCAGTTCATTTTTTCTACACAATTCAAAAAAATTCCTTTATTCAAAATTGGAGGTGTATTAACCCCCAACCCCCCCCCCCCCCACTTGCATCGCCACCGGAGCATTAGATAGAAAATAACTATACACTATACAGCAGCAGCTAAACATACAGTATATATATATTTTACTGAACATTAATTAAAATATAAATGACACCTTTTAAATAAAATATTCTTTCTTATAAATTCAGTAAAATAACTAAATTTTTCGATTTTCAAAAAGCATAGAGATTTTATTATTATAGGTCACCTTACAATTATTTTTTTGATACAATATTATGACATAGCAGTCTTTCAAAATGTGTAGTAGGCCTAAGTTCCTATGTCCATTCAAATGAAACGTAAATTTCAGTTTATTTTGAATTCAAAACTTATTGCAATGCAGTCGATAAGCAATGACACTGACTGACACAGCTAGGTTTATAACCGTTAATCAAAAACTTAATGAATGTAGCCCACACAGCTCTAAAAATTCAGCAATGCATTCATTGTTAGCATAAAATTCAATCAATTCTTACGAAAATCAATAAGCTTACACTAAATGCCAGTTTCAACCATATTCTAAACCAAAATGCTTTTGGAATAGATTTACTGATAAAAACATATATAAATAATTTCGTGCATTGAAACTAAAGTAGGCCTACTATAGCACTAAATTTATATTTAAATTCTTAATGTATTATTACTTAACAAAAACAACGAAACTGACGCAATAGACAACAATCACGATCACGGCTAGTTAGGAGACAAATAATCATCAAATTCTTATTTAGTATCCTATGCATTATAATAATCTATATGTATATATTTATGAAAGTTTGTTTGTTTGTTCGAGGTTGGCCCCATAATAGTTGGTGGGCTAAAATTATGCACCGAGGTAGGTGTACTGGCTGGGAGTGTAGTAGCGATAGTAAAAATTGACCAACCGCTCCCGTTCGCCCTGTGCAGGGAGGAAATGGGGTATGGGCCCTGTGCTATAAGTATAGGCGATGGTTTGAGTTTAATGATTGACAAAAAAAGAAAGGAGCAATGCAACATGTGTGTTAGGTTTACGCATTCAACATGTTATGTTTACAATTCCCATTATTTACACATTTATTTTCATGTACCCCGCCCGGGCAACGCCGGGCAGTGCAGTACTTAATATTTGTAATTTTATTATGTAATAAATATTTCTGTAATAATCTATAACGTGTGTTATACACGTTTCAGACTATATCAAATGTCAAGAGTGTTGCAACATATATCTATCCTATAGGCTAGGTCTCATTTTTTAAACACTGATTTATAAATATTATGCACTAGAATAGGTATCTCGATTACAATTTTTATTATTATATGTATTGTTCTGTAAATCACAGCTTATCAATGAACATTCGAAAACAAGCACATTGACTTTAATAATGATTTATGGCATTTTGATATTGAATCGCTAATTAATTATTTTATCGATGATTATAATTCAATGTTAGGCCTATAGATCGCTAACAAAATGTGGATCTATAGTTGAATAGCACAATAAATTCGAGCCTTTTACTTAAACCGATGATTTAAGCGGCTGCTTATAATAATCTTATCATGATAGTAATAATTATGAGAGGCTTTAAAATCATCAATATCAGTAAGATCTAACTTAATAGGGCCTACATATTAATTAAGATGTAAATAGTTTTATTTAATATATAGTATTAACTTTTATAAATAAAACTACTGCTTTGCAAATCAATATTATAATTATGATGGTATACTGGGCAATTACGATAGTCATCAGATTTTTGAATATCAATCTTTTAAACTGCATAAGTTTGAAATTATTTCACAAAAGTTGTAATCTGGAGTGAGATCTGTATTAGGCTTACTTAATATAATAAAGTTATGCTGAGGTCTAGGCCTACCTTAAGTTTCATTAAATTTATCGTCTCAAGTTTCAGTTTATTATTTCTATTTACAAAAACGGTGTAATTAGAAACACAGCGAGTCTATTAAAAACTCGTTTTTATAATGTAATTATACATACTGTACTCACATGAAAGTTAAAGCGAGACTTCTTCACCAAATCATATTTCATTTCGAATCCAGTTGCTACAGTTTAATAAGTTAGCCTACTCTAAATATTGATTTTTACTCCAAAGACTGATCCAATTTTACAAATTAAAGAAGTAATTTAGTCAAAGATTATCTGGATCAATAACTGAGCTATAAAATAACATTACACAATTTATAAGTTTGGAATCCTATAGACCTACGGCGCAGTATTATCAGGCCCATATATAAGTCTATTATAAATTGTGTTTGCAAAGTTTTATTTATAATATCTGACATTTATATTAAACTATTCTAGCAATAATTCTAAAAATCTATTAAATCATCTATCCATTATATAATTTATCTCAGCACCTTTTTTGCATATTTTACAACAGCTTATATTTTTGACATATTTCGCTTCATAATCACCGACTGTGACTATTTGTACAATATTAATTACAAATTAAAAATATT